>CAUYQV010173768.1:0-44615 GCA_963574575.1 Galagoides demidoff | reverse complement strand
GAAGAGGTAGGGACATGTTTAGCCTTGTCTTTATATACCTTTTTCTTGTCTTCTTTCATTTACTGTACAATAAGAAGATATTACTCTCTAATCACAGATAAATCTAATTTAAAAACTAAAATATAAATTTGTAATGTAAGTTTTGAATAAAGTATAGCAAAATAGCAAAACATCCTGGTTAGTTTTATTGGGCTCGATAAATATTTAGGTTGCCTCCTTCAACATTTGAAGGGTACTTAAAACCAAAGGACTCCTATAATTTTAAAGCACAAAACAGTAATAGCAATTGTGAATATTGATCAGAACTCATGATGGATTGTAAGCATTCATATTATCAAAGTACAACTAAAATATGCTTACATCTCACTACAAGATTAGCAGAATCTTCTGTTCTAAAGATTGAAGAAAAATGGCTTAGACACAGTTCACTGTGGAATTTGAATGGGTCTTTGCAATAATTTTTAAAACCATGCTCTCATTCTATAATCTATTTTGTGAGCTCTGTTGAGAACAATTGCCCCTGTAGCCATTTGCAAGAAGTGGAATTCAGGTAATCTCATCTTTTGTTCTGCCCCACAAAGACGCTTTTCATTACGTCCTAAAAAATAATAGCATCAGAATCTGTTGGATTTTCAGATAACTGTAAGGTCATCACAAATGAGCTTTGAGATATCTGGCAAAGCTTTCTTATGGAAATACTGATAGAATGGAAGTTTTGGACTTTTAAGCTTAACCTCTGGGTGTATTTAATGTTGACCAAGTTTTAAAGTGAAAAGAGAAGAGACATTAACCTTCTCCCACTCACACATTTCTAATGTGAGTTTCAAGAGAGAAATTTAGTAAAGCCCAGCTTAAGTTCTAGAGACATTCTAGATTTACTCCCTATTTTATCTTTGTGTTAGTAATAGGGGAAAAAATACCTCTCAGTCTGCTGAATTCCCTAAAAAACCAAGCAAGGGAAAATGGGAGAGAATGTTAATACACATGTGTGCACATGCATGCACACATATGCCCTGAACATGGGAGGAAATAAGGAAGGACAGGAAAAAGAAAAAGGAAAGAAAGAGGATGAAAGAGAGAGAAAGAGAGTAGTTTCACAAAGTTCATTTCACAAAGGAAGCCTAGAAAAGGAGGAGAAGATATAGCCAACAAGAAGAGGCTTCGTATGTGTCCCAAACGAGTACGTACTTTACACTCTGTATTGGTTAGCTGAAGCAAAGCTGCAGATTGACGGCACTGGCTAAAGAAGTTAGAAGGTGTATCTCTTTGAATAATATAAACAGAGGTGAAATGGGACGAGTGACAAGTGGAGGGTTCCGACCTGAGAATATCCACAAGCAAGTACATGAGGATGCTCCTTGATGAGTCTAATACTGGAAAGGAGGAAAAGTACACTGCTCTCAGGAATCGGTGCTCAGATTGTGCTAGTTAGCTGCCTCTTTTATTATTCAGAAAGTTTGCGTCATACATTCACTACATAGAATTGTTTGTGGGATTATTTTGTCCCTAAAATCTCAGACAAGCCAGATAGCCATCTGAGAGAATTTTTTTTTTTTTTTTTTTGCCAAATTTCCACAAAATATCGTAACTGAGCAGAACACGTTTTTGCAAGAATATAGCACTTATATAGTTACTAAGTTTACTATAATTGAATTTAAACTTGTACTAAATGTTGTATTTATGAGAGAGAAAGAGAATATACTCACAATTCTTCTAAAGAATTCAAATTATTCTTCCAAAAATAATTTTTGAAAAAAAGACTTAAGTGCCACAATATTAAATCTTTAATTTGTGCCTAAATATAAAAATTAGAAAACTTCTTTTATTTTAGATTTTGTACTTCAATTAATTATATCACTATGGTTGCTTATCTTCTTTTTTACAAGGACATAAAATTCTTCCGTTTTCTTATCAGCAGTACATGCTGATTGTTGTTTTACTCAGAAATACTCAGGGATGAAAATATTTGGGAGCATAAAATTTGCATCTGTCAAATTTTTTCTATGCATGCTGAAGTAGATAACTTTTCTCTGAAGTTTACTCACATCTCAAACCCATACTTCAGTTTTCTAGATCATTTACATAGGACTACATCTTTGTTTCAAAGATTTTAACTTTTACCTTTCCTTTCACTTTTTTAGTAAAACAGAGAACATGCCATAGTATCAAGTGTAACTCTAAAGGTATTATTGTATATAAATTATACCAGAATGAGGAACAATTGGCCATCAACTACATTTACATAATAAATTATTAATATTTTCTATTTTTTTCATTCTTTATAAATTAAGTAATTCATCACTAATTAATAAATATCTAATTTCCATGTTAAAAATGAGGCCCCAAGCATCAGAAGGAAAGCCAAGCTAAGGACCTCTGAAAATGCTCTCTTTCATAAAAGCCATGAGAACACTGGCCAAAATCAGCTTTTGCAGCACTGCAGAAGGAAATCAAGGGCTTGCGGCAATCCATTGTGCAACTATTCAAGAAAAAATGGCAGAGTCAATGTATGGCCAGTGAGTTTTGTTCCATTTGACTTGGCCTGTGCCCATTCTTAGCCCATCTCCACAAGAGATTGGAATCAACAGTATTTAGTCACAACAAAAGCCAGCACCCTGGTATCCCCTGGAGGAGGTAGAATTTGGTTAGAGCTCCTTCAAAACTCCATTCCCATCAATTTGTTATGTACCTATCTGATGATCTTCTGGAAACCTCCTCTTAGAAGCCTTATGTTTATTTTCCCCGACTCAGAACTTGATGGTGCAAACAGTTTTTTCTCTAGAAGGATGTCTCAATAACAAAAAAGTATCAATCGTTTACCATCATGGCTGAAGAGGCAATAAATAACATTTGACTCAAACGATAGACTAACAAAAAAAAAAAAAAACTTAAAAGGAAAATATACTGAGCAAGCTATCTACATGGGGTTTCAAAGCTTTGACGTATTCCTGAGAACATGGAAGACCACATATATGTGTAGAACTCCAGAAATGCCCTGCCCTTTGCCCATGCTCAGTGCTTCCACCCCTCCCTGACCTCGAAGCTCAGTATTAGCAGGAAAGGAAGGGTAAGAGTTTTGTTAACAACCTGCCTAAATTTTAAAGAGGTGCCCCCCAAAGGTGAACATACCCCTTAGAAAAGACTGGAAAATCGTTTGGTTCTGGGCATAAAATAAATATTCTGCTTAATTCTCAACATTAGCTGACCACTAAGCTCAGTAAAGATAACTGCATCCACACACAGCAAAGGATTAAAGGCATTACAGAATTAGCTCAGAAAAGTAACTAAACAATCAGCAATAATAACAAACCTTAAGGAAGAGAGAGCATCTACTTTCCAGAACTCTGGAAATGTGTAGTTTCCAACAAAAATGTCTTCAACCAGGAAAAAACAACAACAACAACAACAAAAAACCAACCCATTGAAAAAATCTCTCGGAAAACCCAAATGGTGGACCTACAAGCAAATGTATTTAAATCAGCTATTTAAAATATGCCAAAAGAAGTTAAGGGAAATCACATCTAAATATCTAAAGAAAAATATGAGAATTATGTCCCACAAAACAGAGAATACAAACACAGAGACAGAAATTGTTAAAAATAAAAGTAAAAAATTCGGTTTTGGAAACTTCAATAACTGAAATTAAAAATTCTATAGAGACTATTCACCATAGATTTGATCAGACAGAAGTAAGAATTAGCAATATTCAAGCCATGACACTGCAGTGCTCTATCCAGGGTGACAGAGTAAAACTCTCTCTCTCTCTCAAAAAAAAAAAAAAGAAAGAAAGAAAGAAAGAAAGAAAGGAAAGGAAAGAAAAAAGAAGAGGAAGTCATTATGAAGAGTAAATTTGAAACCACAATGAGTTCCATTCCACACATACTAGGATAGCTAAAATTAAAAATGATGGACAATAACATAAACAAATGTGGCCAGAATGCAGAGAAATGTAAACCTTCATACTTTTAAGTTTAGGGGCTTAAATGGTTAGCTGCTTTAGAAAACAATTTAGCAGTTCTTCAAGAATTTAAACATAAAGTTACCATATGACTCACCAATTCAACCCTTTAGTATATACTCGAGAGATGTGAAAATATAAATCCATACAAAAACGTATTCATGAAAGTTCAAAACAATGCAATGCATAAGAGCTGGAAAGTAGAAATAACTAAATGTCCATCTATTGAATGATCAATAACAAAATATAGTATATTCGTATAATAGGATATTCTTCTGGGAATAAAAAAAGTGACTGTTATATTCTGTGACTCCCATGAATCTTAAAAGCATGCTAAGAGAAAGAATCCAGATGCAAAAGTTACATATATTGCTTCCTTGATCTAAAATAACCAGAATAATCTGCAGAGACAGAATGTAGCTCAGTGGTTACCAGCAGATACAGGTAGAAGGAAACTCAGCCTGACCACTAACAGGTTGATTCAAATACTCTGGAACTAAAATTCTATAGAGAATGTTCAACCATAGATTGGCCAAACTACTCTGACCATAGTTATACACTTTGGGGATATATTAGAAGCCACTCAAGTTATATATTTAAAAAGTGAACTTTGTGGTATATAGTTTATACCTTAATTAAAAGAAAAAAATTGGCAGACTGCCCAAACTAAATCTTACAAATATTTTCTTTCCTTTTAAGGTAAGTTAAAATTTTTATCACCTTCCATAAAATTCAGTGTAAAGTACCTACAAGCTGAGATTATAAAAAGGAAAAAACATACTAATATGAATTTTATCCTTTGAGTTGATGCTAACCAGTTCTCTATTTTTTTTATACTTGCTATTTATGCCTAATCATTTTCTCTGCCCTCATATACTAAAACTCTGTGAGCCACTGTGTCTCTTAAATTTTTAGAAAGTAAGAATCAGATAGTGGGCAGTTATGATGCAGCTTATTCAATCTCTTTGGCAATATATACTTATATAATGGACACTGTAGAACAACTTCTGGAATGTTAGGGTACACTTTGGAAGTTTCTGATTGATTTCTACCTTCTACATTAAATAATAATAACTTCTTTAATAACATGCTTTAATACATTTTCTTCTTTTTATTCAGTGTTTGGTACAAATTACAAGTTGGAACAAGTCAAGGTAAAATTTATTTATTTTGGTATTATTGGAGTCAACGTACCACTTTTCCGATACCTCCTGTATAAATTCAAGATGATAGCAATGTCCCAAATGAGTTTTTTATGTGATAAAACATTCTTATTTTAAGATGTACTTATGTAGCTCACTTTTAGAATTCATCTTGAGGATAAAAATTCTCCACTAGATGAAATTTTACTTAAAACATGTTCATATAGTAGTGATGCTGATGTCTATGCTGCTTGCTCTCTTCTCTATTAACATTTTCACAGGTTTTTTCTTGCTCATGTTTTAAAGGAGTTGGTGTTTGTCCTGGGCCTGCTCTTGTTATAAAGGAAGAGCCCAATCTGCGACATGCCGTTCTCAAAGAAGAAAAGCAAAGAGCACACGAGTTGTTAAAAAAGTACAAGAATTTTCTTAAATAACCTGTAAGTCTCCACACTTACTCTCTTGGGAGTCACATGAGCAAGCCCTGTACGAGCCAAAAAGTCTGCTCCTCTCACACAGATGAGCCCTTAACTAGAGCACGAGCTTGTACTTTTCTTATAAAGTTATAACTGGGAAAACTAATTTAATCTTCAAAGCTCCACATACTTGATTACAAATATTTGTGTCTCTTCTTTCTATGTGCAAAGCACAATTGCTTCCTCAGCAAGGAAGACCCTTAGAATTTCTTATCAAATGACAGCACAAAACTCAAAGTGTCCTGATAGCACCTACATCATGTCTTTATATGATTTTTCTGAATAAAGAAACCTATGAAATAAAAACAAGCTATTTAAACCCAAGATATACAACATGCGTTACTGATATGTATAGAATAGAAATGGGTAACTTTTTAAAAGCCCATTTGGAAAGGAAAGACTGGAAATAAGCATTTAGGATCCTCAGCTGTTCTGAAATCTCATGGGACAGATACTGCAATGGGCCTCTCTCCTGGAGAGTTGGAAACAGTCCTCAATTACATGTCCTGATTTCTCTTCCAGAGATTTGTACTCAGTCCATTCTTTTCCAGTTTTTATGTCTTTGCCCATTTGGAGGTTTTTATGGTGTTAATACGTAGCCACTTCTGTGCTATTTTTTAGTTAATATTTTCCTCTGGTGGTTGAGTAAATTTTTCAACATGTTAGTTGCCTATAGAAACCTGGGAGATCAAATTTAAGTTTCAAAAATCACAATCTCCTTTAGTCCAAAATGAAAGCTCTTTTATCAATACAACTCACTAAAACACTTAGCCTGCTTCTTTCTCTGTTATTAGCCAGTTTTGTGAGTCAATAACATACCCACTATAGTAGTTAAGGCATGCTTCTGTCTGTTCTTAACTATTGGTACTTTGAATTTATCAGGCTATTCTTCTGTATATACAGGCAATGCATTGCTTGGCATATATAGTAGAACCTCCACATTGGGTTCCTTTCCAAATTGATCACTTTCTTAAGTTGACGTATTTTTCATAGACCAGCAGGCACCACATGTATGTATCAGTACAGTGGGCATACTTCCAATGTTTACCACCACCATAGGTTTACGAACTGGTTATAATCCTTGGGGGGGGGGGACAGCTTTCTAATACAGAGGTTCTACCTTATTAGACATGCAGTAATTATTTATTAAATAAGTGAAAGATGAATAGTCAAAAATAAGAAAGGTAAATATTTAATATTTATAAGAAAATTGTTAAATAGTATTCATGATCAAAAAGTCCCAAATTAATAAGATAATGAGGTATTCTGTTCTAAAAATATAACATGAAAAAATGGGGAATCACTGTATATAAATTGATACAACTATTATGGAGGACAATTTAGCCTTAAATATTAAAATTCCTAAAACTGTTATATCCTCTTATAACAAGCTGTAACACAAATTTCTGCTATGTAGAAAACAAGGATGCAAATTATAGTACTGGATTTAGTTGTATAAATTTTGATGAACTTATTTAATGGATTAATATGAAGTCATTAAAATTATCTTCCCCAAGATATGTAGCTATAACTATAAATGTACAGTTATTTTTATCTGCACATACTTTATATACATATGTGTGTGCATGTATATATATGTTATATATATACTGTGTATATAACTATGTGTATGTGTATAAAATATAAAGAGAAAAGCAGCCATTTGTTGGATGAATTTCCAGTTTTATTTTAAATATGTATCTACATAAGTATTCGTATATACAAAGAAAAAAGTCTGAAAAGATAAATATAAAAATATACACAATGGTTATTGGATCATACACTACTTGCCTTTTCCTTTCTTTTGTTTATCCGTGTATTCTAATTTTTATAAAATGAACATAGACTAATTCTTATTAAGGACTCGATAAAGTAATAGTGACAAAAAATATAAAGAAGACTATTGCAGTCAAATATTTATGACACATTAAATTCAGGTCTGTTAATGTGATGAATATAGCAACCAGCTTATTTTGTATGAAATGGTAATTTATTAAGAGCACCATCTCTGTTAACACCTAGCAAATAGTATGTAAGATATTTCTATACATTAAAATTTATATTATCAAATATAATTGAATGTTTGACTTAGGAAAACAACTCTCAAGAATCAGATTCATATAAAAACTTACATTATTTTCTATACAGAAGATAATTTAATTGTAATTGATGATTTTTTAAGTTTATTCCACCAGCCTTTACTAAACACTCTGTGCAGTCACTATCTGAACTCTGGGGATATAGTGTTAAAAAGGAAATACTCATGGAAATGATTTCAACAAACAGTTATTGGAACAAGAGATAAACAAAACCAGAATCAATGTACATTTTTAAGAGTGGCAGTTAGACCAAGTGTGCTGAAGTATAGCATACTATAAAGAAAGTATGGGATTTGGGTTAGATTGTGGAGGATTTTAGTAATGAAATTAAGGTGTTTTGTTTTATTATTGTCATATTATTATTAGCAATAGAGAGGTAACCACAACTTTGGTTAGCATAGATCAGATTAAACAATGTACTGAAAAATAAAGTATTATGTTAGAAATATTTAATAGGGAAAATATTGGAGGGACGAAGACTAACCACAGGGCTATTACAATAGAACAGGTGATATATAAATGTTTTAAAGATCTCCAGTACTTGGTAAGAATGGATATCACTAGATAAAATTTAACAAGTCACGAAAATACATTTTAAATGGCAGAAGTAAAAGATTGGGAAAATCCAACTACAATTTTTAAATTACTAGAAGAAAAAACCTATTTAGCCAGAACAAGGCAATCAGCATGTGTATCTAAAGAATTGTGGTGGGACACAACATTTATTCTAAGCCAGTTTGTTGTGCTAGTAAGACAAGTCAACATGAAGTCTAGTAATTAGCACTCTTGAGTATTCCATGACTTAGGTAACCCATTCACATGAACATGTAAATTACAGCCTTATACACCTATTCCTCATTTTCATCACAAACTTCCTGCCTATTCCTCAGCTTTCCTCTTTCTTCTTTCTAAAACCTCAGAAGACATTGTCAAATTTGCCTATATCAATAGCTGTTGATAGACTTTCCTGATTTCATCAAAATTGGTTGAAATGGGGGATTTCAATTGTTGTGTTCCAAATGGCTAATTTTTTAGAGTTTAATCTAGATAACAATCAATTGTCAACAAGGAAAGTATTTGGAGGCAAAGAATATTACAGCTGTCTCTCAATGCCCGTTGTACTAGGTAGGATAAGCCACTGTTAGATTTACTTAGTTTGATCCTTGACTTCAGAAGATTGCCCCTAAGCTACAAAACAAAAGGCATGTATTTTATAACAGTTTTTATCCAAAGCCTAATTCATGTCTGTGTAACATATCAACTTATTCTTTATCTTAGAAGCTTAAAAGAATTTCATTGGTTCCTGTCTTTTTTATGAATCAACCAGGTAAGTCCTAATCTTAAGGATAGCAAGGCTAAATTAAGAAAAAAAAGTATGCACAGCATTAATTTAGTTTCTAAAAAGCTCCATACACACAAATTTGGAAAGATGTCCAAGGAAATATGAAAAGTGGTTACCTCTGAACGGTCAGATTAAATGTGATTTCACATTTATTCTTTATCCTGTGTAGTATTGTTCAAATTATCCATAATGAACATATTTTACTTTTAAAATCTGAAAAAAAATAAATTTAGAGAAGGCAAAAGAGCTATTCATCACACAATACATTAGTGGAGCAGAATTCACTTGGCTTTAAAGGCATACAACTCCCCACCCAAAAGGCAGCCTGGAAGGAAAGGTATCAGTGCCAACACAGCAACCCCGGATTTTTGTGTAGATTGGTACCATTGTGTGGTAACATTACCCTCACAACAACGTGCTCAGTCTCTTGTCACAGCTATTGAATTTTGACCGAGGCCGCTCCTGTTCACTTTCGTGCTTACTAATGTAAGTTACTTAGTGGGGCACAGCTTAATTCTTGACTGTGGATTTCGTGAACTCCTCTTATGAAATGGTACAATTACTGCAGGTCATGAACATCAAATGCCACTAACACTTCCAGCTGTGACCATGGAATAGCCTCCCAACAGAAGTACTGCAACACGGTCATAATAACATCCCAGCTGTAGCCACAATCACCGAAATCACTGACAGTGTCAATAATGTATAAAACCCCATGAAAACTCAACTGTACTTGCCAAAAGGCATTCATCAATTTCGCTGCCTTTTATCTACCATTAAAAATGGTCTGGTTTTAGTGTTAGGGTTTTAAAATAAATGACAAGGCTAAATTGGCCCTGGCTGAATTGCTTACTATCTGCTTTGAATTGCTTCTCTAAATGTTGGGGATGTGAAGTTCAACCTTAGCCACTCAAGTACATTCTATAACCACTACATGTTCGCTGATGGGATGTGAGCAAAGAGAGTTGAGTATCCAGAGAGGTGAAAGATACTAAGCCCCGTTACAGCTTAAGTTCATTTAAAACATTGTAAAGGACGTGAATCGAGTACAGGAGAGGGAACTGCTTTGATTTCTCAGAAGATTTTAGAAAGCTCTAAGGGAGTGAAAATATGGGAAAGCTGAAGAATAAAGGTCTACTTAATAGAGTCTAGGGATAACAAACTGTAACTGTCACTACAACTTGCTGTCATATTTTCCCATATTTGCTCAATAAATTACAAAGGAGAAAAATGATTAATTAGAACATTTCAGTAAACCTAAACCAATACATGTACTATAGAAAATGGGAAAAACTAGAAGATAAATCAAAGAAAGAGTTGTTTATTATACAAAATAATCATTATTATATTCTTTCACTCTATTGGTCACTATGACTATTGTGATTTAAATTTGTATAATTATTTATTTTGTCATAGTTCTTTCAAATATGTTATCCAATTAATTATTTACTGCAATTCTATTTTATTATCCTCTGCCATTCCATGAAATAATACACATTTGGGGGAAGCTAGAACGATATGTCCAGTATCATTTCATCTAATTACAAAGCAAGATGAACAGGAGAACGCTGATATTTCATCACACCAACTGTTCTGACCTATAAAATACTGTCTTTCCTTGACTATGTGCTTCTTGTGAGTAAATACCTATCAAACATGAGAAAACCAGTGGTTTATAATCTCGGTCTTAGGATGTGAATCCTTTCAATGTAACTTGGGGTAAGCAGGACAAATCTAAGAACAAGGCAAAGGCCCTTTTACGTGGTAGCAAATAAGAAATAAAGGTAAACAAAGAGACACCACAGTGAATATGTATTTTAACTACTTTTATACACTCATCATTTATTCATTTGTTCTTTCAGTAAAAATGTACTGAGCAATTTAAATATCAGTCATTGTTTTGATGCTGTAGGTTTAACGGAGGGGACAAGGTAGATTTTGGTCACAGCTCTAGCTTCATAATTTAGAAGAGATAGAAATAAATAAAAACGGATAAATACATATGTATAAAAAATGAACAGATTTCAAAATTTGACAAGTGCGATCAAGACACTGGGTTCTATGATAATGGAAGTAAAAGCATAATTTTGATAGGATAGTCAAATAATGCATTTGTGAAAATGAGCCATTTAAGCCAAAATGAAAGAGTAATAAATAGAATGTTTACAATTGAGAAAGTATACTTTCAATACAAATACAAACTGTCTTTACGTACTGAAAATCACCCAGATACCATACAAACTTTTGAGAAATCTGTTTCTGGAATTAAAATCACTATCGAAATGTTTCCCTAAGATATTATGATTGAAGGTGTAAATTCTGCTCCTTGTGAATTACATGGAGGTGAAGATGTCAGAAAGTGACCACATAGTGTACATCCCTTTTAACCCTCATAAAGATCAAGTCTCCACTGCCAATGAATGGGGCTGCATTCCATTGGGAAGCCTTATATGCTACTTTCATCCTATCATTCACAGCCTTTCACACGTGGTTCTTTTTGGTGTAGTGTGCCTTAGAAGCTGTCAGGCTGAACATGCAATGTATAGAAAAGAAAATTATCATTTATTCCTCATCAGTGTGATGCTTGTCCCAGAATTACTAAAAAACAAACTCATAAAATTGCTCCTTATTCTAGAGATTAGCAATTTTTTCAGTGTATATGAGTAATATTTGATATGATATAATTACATAAACTTCTATTATATACCATATTCTAGAACTACCCTAAATCTAAAGCTGAAATGACCTAGGCTAATTATATTCCTCACTTCCCATAATATTATTATCTTATTTATTTTACAACAAATTTCATGATACTTCCCAACATTGAGCCCTGGCCATTGTCTAACTAATGTGGCAGATTCTATTAGCTGAAATAAATCGGAAAGGTTTTTCTTATTGGAGTTGTGAAAAGATTAAAAGGTTATCTGAGATTTTCCACCCTGGTTATATTCAAGTAAAGAATGAATAATCATACTATCAGGGAATGAAAGTTATATTATTCATGCTCTGAAATTCTTCCTGTATTCCTGTAAAATAAAATGAGTCTAGTTGAAATTATGACACCAGTTGGAAAAAGAAACAATGAGTTAAGTCCAATATTTTGAATAACTTTTGAATATCATGCTGATAGAATTTTTTATTCACACATTTAATTAAGTGAAAACTTTTGACATCACAATTTTAATAATATGGACATATTTTAATTACTAAAGAATATAATGATAGACTAAATAAATCTCACCTTTAATTATTTGTAATAACCAGTACATGTATTTGCTTCTGAGACAGGTTATGACAGCAATCTAGAGAGGTGCATGATATCCTGAAAAGTAAAAAAAAAAAAATGGCAGTAGGAAGTCGAGCTTTATTTTTAGCTGTGCTCTTGATTAACTCTGCAACATTGTGCATTTCTTTCACTTCTCTAGGCCTCACTCCCTATACCTAGATAGGATGGGGTGCTAAAGGATTTCTAAATTTATTACAGCCATGTGATGCACTAAGGGAGTCCTTTAATGATAAGCAAGAAAATAACTGCCTTGTATATGTAATTGTGTCTTTGATTTGACCATCTTTCTCTACTTATAGTTTGTAATATGTACTTTAGTTAGTATGGTATACTGGGTAGGGTTATGGATTGTGCAAACAGATCCCTTGGGCATGAGTCTTTTCTGTCTCACAAACTAGTGCTGTCATCTTATGTGCTTCTTAATATCTCCACACCTCAGTTTATTATCTGTACAATCTGTACAATGGGGATTATGTATTTATGTGCTTATTATTATGATAAACGCAGAATACATAGATTATCATGGGGACCGAGTTTGCCCTTGTAAAAATCCGTAAATAGTTTCTGACACAGAGCATACCTTCAGTAAACATTAGGTACTTTTATTTTGTTCAGTGTTTAATTCTTTTTATCTTTGATCTCATTCGGGAATAAGAACAATATAAAAATGGAGTTATGGGTCTATGCATTATTGAAGCTCTGCCCTATATAAATGTGCCTCTGCTGAAGAGATGATACTTTTATATTAAAGGATTTTTAAAATAATTTTCAAAATAAGAATTTCAACAGGAAGAAGTTTTAAAATGTGTCTATGCTTCACTTTGTAAATAATTTTATAATAATTAAATTTAGGACTTTTAAAATGTGAGCTATCTTACAGACATCTTTGATTTTGAAATTATAACCAAAGTAAAGTTTACACTATACACAATGCATGGTATAAAAATACACAATATGTGGCTTAAAATGAATGCCCAGAAATAAAAATACTGCATATTTATCTAAATTTGAATCAATTATTATTTTAGGTTTTCTAATTGCTCATGAAACGGAGTTTTCTAAAAGCCACAGTGATTTAGTAACAGACTTCAAATTGTTTTCCCAAGTCACATTCTGTATTTCCCACAAACATTACATTCTGAAATCTTTTAAAATAATGCAGCACTTTGGGGTAGCTAAAATAGACGCAGAAAAGTGGCAACTTTGTCCAAACCCCTTAAATATGTCTTCTTTTCTTCTCGCTTTCTCTTCTGACCTGGCTCTGCCTGCCAGTGCACATGAAAGAAATTACAAAAGCTTCTCAGTCACTGCAACTCGGGTTCCTTTTGCACTACGGCATTTGTCATTGCCAAAACAGCAGAGTTTAATTAAGTGTTGTGAGCAGCCTAGTGAGAAACACACTTTAAATTAAACCTCTGTACACGCAGCTATTGGTTCTTTACCTCCTGAACAATCAGCGGGGTGTTAGGCATAAATTCCGTCTCTCAAGGGAAACGTAGTTCCACGCACCTCTAGCAATTCATAAATGATCCTGCTTTCTCAGAACCATATCTTATTAAAGCACATTTAATTATTTCTAAGTTTTAAACACCGATAGATGAAAGCGATAATTAATGTGCCTACCACTAAACATTTTATTTACTCTTGATATATTAATGGTATTATCAAGAAAATATGCTACAGTTTCAGGTTTAACAGAATTACATGGCAAATTATCTTTTGATGCATCAAGCAATCGTTAATATAATGGAATAAATTATTTTAACACCTCAGTAGTAATGGATGGGTAAACGAATATAAGCATTTTAGTTTTCATCATATTTTCTGCAATTATACATTTCAGAAGACACTTAATGATACTAGTGTTTGGGATTTTGGAAACAGAAACAAAAGAGCAATATACAAGGCTGGCTTCTGGGTTTCTTATATGCAAGGGCTATGGCAGTGTAACTGGCCTTATAACAGTGAACTTTTGGTACAATGTGTAAAAAATAAAACAATTACTTCTTAAAATTAAATTTTGATCTATCAGTCCCAATTACACTTTCAAATCTAGAGTTTTATTTACAATTAAAAAAATGGGTAGCAGGTACCTTTTAAATCCATTTGATCAAATACAGTCTCATAAAATAATGATGATGATTTTTTCTGAACTGAGCAGAGTCTATCAGAGCAAGCGAACAGTCAGGATAGATGACCACATCCATAAAATATTCTCGACTTGTTCAACAACACCATGGGGCAATTTCACACTCTGAAGGACATTCTCAGTGTAGTCCTGCTCTACAAAGATGCAGAAAAGATGAAAAGATGATCTATTATTCAGTAGAATTAGGCACATAGATTTAGCTGCTCTCCATTAATCTGGCTTCTGTGTCTTAAGGACTCTAAAGGTTTTCCACTAGAAGTTCTCGCCTGGATTTTTTGAAAAAAAAAAAAAAGAACAAAATAAAAGATAATAAAATATCATCTTTCATAAAATCATATAGCTATGGTTTTACCCCCAAAGATTCCTGTCTAAAATCTCTGTGATTGGGGGGGGTTATTTTATTCTTCTTAAAAGTAACTTTAGTGATTGTTTAAATATGTAGAGGGAAATGTACATACTAAAGTACCCCACCTGAATTAGGATGGAATATGAAATATTTTTGAATTAGAGCATTGACTTATTTACTTAATTTAAAACAAATTATTTTAAGCTGCAGTTATTTATTTAAATTAGTGGGTTTATATTTGTATATTTAATCTCACCTTTTTGGTAAGGACTTCAAAGGTATATATGTCTCTGTAAGTTGACCAACCAAGGGACAGGTCAACATACGGAGGTACTCCACATGAGGAACTAGGCCTACTGTCCTGAAATGGACATGCGGCATATGTCCAGTCTGTGAAATTAGGTCACCTTCAGGAGGTGGTCAATGTAGGATATGGTCAACTATAGAGGTTCTACTGTGTATGCTTCATGACTATAGGAATGAATCCTGGCTACTAAAATAACTTCTGAAAAAAAAATGGTTAGTGACTACTGACATTATCAAATCCCAATAAATCTATGAGTGTACATTTTTTATGTGCTGTTTCTCCATAGTCTTCCTGATGCTTTTACATGCAGTCCCCTGAACTGGCTACTTATCTGTCCTTCCACTTTAAAATTTTTCTTTACATTCTTGAGGTACTTTACTAAGAAGAATGTGTTTTAACTCCATTGTGGTAAACATAAAAGAATGGAAAAAAAGTCCAATGTACTCAATACAAATATGAAATCAATATATAAACAATTATATACCCACACAAACAACAAAACACAAACATAGGTAGTGAGGGGGAGGGGAAGAAGAGAAGGAGAAGGGAGGACATGTGGCGGGAGGAGGTAGGGCAATTGGTGGGATCTCACTTAATAGGCACAAAGGAGGGGGTGTCTAGCATGACCCCTGGGTGTAGGACTCAACTAAATTTGAAACTTACCTTGAAAGTGAGAACAATGCAACCTAAAAATTTGTATGCTCATATTAATTTGAAATAAAAAACAAATACAATTTTTCTTTATGTTTTTATTTTCTCTCCTTTCTCTTTTTCTTCTTTAGGATCCCCATTCTTACAGCAATGGAGAACATCAGTGAAAAAATAACAAGAACAAAAAATAAAAATTGGGGTTGACACATGGAGAATTAAAGTTGCTAGACAAGAATAAGAGTAAAGTAGAGAAGATTTAAGTCAATTTCCTTAAGGAATGACAATCTCTGCTGAAAAACATTTCCCCCTCACATTCCTAAGTTATTTTCCTTTCTGTTTTCATACAACTGGACATTTCACCGGGGAGAGATTAATTTGTTTTAATAGCATTTTCTTTAAAAATGAAAATACCTTTGGAGAGGATTTGGTAACTAATTGTCTTACCTTAATATTAATATGAATAGGTTCAATTAGGCTGCTTCCTTCCAACCTCTGAGTTTGTATAACATACAATGAAAAGTATCAAAGTCCAGGATCTGAAATTTGTAATTATCAGTATTTCTGACTCAAAGATAACACTAAATTATTTCAGGTAAGTGGACTACATGTGTAAATTGGGCCACCCTAGGTATTAAACCTAAGCTTTGAAAAATATACAGTGGTTCAAAGCAACTTATGTGCTAATAAAATTTTAACACACAACCAATTTATTTCTAAGAAGTAGCAGAATTTTAAGGATATGATCCCAAATACTAATATAAAAAAATGATGTAAGGTTATAACTTGGAACAAAATGAACAATGTAGAGGAATGGGGAGATGAGAAAACCAATTGGTAAACTCTTTTAAGTTGCCATTTCTGACCAGAAGTCAGAAACTAATAAATCAGAAACTATTCTATAATATTCCACATCATAAATTTTCCTATTGTTTCAATTCCCCTGCCAATCATTATTTGAAATCCTCTAACAACAAGTATTTTTAAATGGAATAATTTTCCTTTTTCCCCAATTTGTTACTCAATTATTATTATTTTTAAGGAAAAAGTTATGAGGCTAGTGTAATAAGGTAACCAATAAAGAGGAAAAAAGGAAAGGAAACAACGGCACCGCTTGACACTGCTGCATAATCCCCACTCCCTGAAGGCATCAATGATAATAGATCAGTGAGAAATAGCAATATGACTAATGTTTTAGCAAACATTAAACTTCAGTACATTTTTTACTCTTCAACTTGCTTTATAAAGTTAATACATATTTCATGGGCATTGAGCTAGATCATTACACATAGCAGCTTTCGTCTATTTTTAAGTCTATAACTAAATTCATTTAAATATTTAAAAAATATATATTTCAGATGATTTCAGTTTGGGGCCACTGGAAAACAAAAACAAAAATTTTTTTTGTTGGTTTGTTTTATTTTTGTAGTAGAGAAGTCCTAAAGGGGTTAAAGAATATGGCAGTTGGGTGGCACCTGTGGCTCAAAGAGTAGGGCACTGGTCGCATATACTGGAGGTGGCGGGTTCAAACCCAGCCTCGGCCAAATAAAGAAAGAAAGAAAGAATCTGGCAGTTAAATAATTTTAAGTTGAGACAGACTCTATCACCTTAGTATTCTAAAACTGTGTTAATTTGTTGTTACTCTCTTCTCAAGACTGACTTTAAGAGTGGTTAAGGCAGCTTCTATTACCTGATCTAAACATTGAAAGATACTTCAAACACAAGCAATGGTACTGAATTCTCTGATGTTGTGTGGGATTATCAACAGATTTCTAAGTGTGTTCATTCACCCAATTCTAAAGCGAGAGCACAACACTACAGACACTAATATACTGAACTTTCTTGGATTGGGATAACCAGTGATAGGAGAGGGAATTAAAACACAGAGAAGTTTCAGATAATCTAATCTTTCAAAATGTGTGCTCTTTTAATACCTCAAACCACGTGCAGTATAAATACATTCTTTCAGCATTGACATAATATTCTAAGTAAAATCACCTATAATTGAAAAGAAATATTAAAATATTAAAATGTATATCTCTTTCAATACAACCAAAATAGCTCATTTAATTGGTATACAACAATGCTGAGAAAATGTTTTGTAATACACCTAGTCATTTCTTATTTTTTTTCTATTCATGGAGGGAAAAACATGGTAAGAATAGTTTATATTCTATTTATACTGATTATGAAGACTAAATTTTTACTTCTATACATAGTTATATTAATATCAACCCATTCTTTCCATGTATGAACTAATTAATGATCACTCAAAGTACAAAGTGTCATGGCTAGGCTAGTTATTTTTGATAAAGAATTACACCTCATATAAATGCAATGAAAATAACCTAAACACATTCTGTTTTTCTGTAGCATTGCCCTTTAAAAGTGCAAAGTTATAATTCTAATTTCTTATCAAATAAAAAACTATAATCATCTCTTCAGGCCATATGAATTAACTCCATGGAAGTTACTTAGCTGTTATAATGCTATAAATTTGATTTGTATATTTAGGAGTGCTCTATAATGAATGCTTTCTATCATTAATCAGATGTTGAGTATTTTTAGTAAAAAATTGTATTATAAAGAGTTTTAACATTGTTCATGTATTTTGCAAACATATATATACATACATATTTAAATTTATTGAAAATATCATATAACATGTGTGTCAAATTTATATATATTAGATTTTAATTACATCGTGATAGTCTATTTTTCAATAAATACCTATTAAGAACCACTAAGTATATGGTCCTGGAGTAGAGAGATGAGTTGTTCACACGTCCTGGTCACCAGTTCTCTATCAGAAATATAGTATCCATGTGCTGAATTACATTCATACATCTGTGTACAGATCACATGTCTGGGAAGAAGTGTATCTGGTTATGATGTGCAGCTGAATTCTGTATACTAAAATTTTATTGAGAATTTTCCCATCTATATCATTAGAGAAATTGGACTGTAGTTTGCACTTTTTGTCATGTCCTCTTTGGTATCAAGGTGATATTTACCTCATAGAATGAATATAGGAGAGGGTTCCATCCTTTTCAATATCTCATGGAAATAATTACTGGAATATGGGTACAAGTTTTTCTTTCAAAGTTTGGCAGAATTCTGATGTGAAACTAACTGGTCTGAGATTTCTTTTTATTGAAAGATGTTTTGTTCTTGTTTCAGTTTTGGTGGAAATTGGTTAACTGGTTAATTGAGGAATTTTATTTCTTTCTGGTTGAGTCTAGAGAAGTACTGTGGTTCCATGAATTTGCCTATTTTTTCCCACATTTTCACATTTATGGGCATAGAAGTTCTTATTGCATTCAGTGTGTTACCATGATGTCTGTTGTTATTTCACCACCATTATTTATTTTTTTCTTTTTTTGCAGTTTTGGCTGGGGGCTAGACTTGAACCAGCCACCCCCAACATATGGGGCTGACACCCTACTCCTTGAGCCATAGGCTCTGCCCTCACCATTGTTACTTGTGATTGAGCTTATTAGCTTACTTTCCTTTCTGGTTAATCTAGCCAAAGGTTTTTTTTTTTTTTACTTATTTATTTATTTATTTTTTATAATTTTCACAAAATCAACTTTTGACTTCGTTAATCTTCTGGATGATTCTTTTGTTCTTGATCTTATTTATTGTGTTCTGATCTTGGTTATTTCTTTTCTTCTGCTGGATTTGGGATTGGTTTGCTCTGCCTTTTCTACTTCCTTGAGATGATTCATTAGATTGCTGACATGTGAGTTTTCAAATTTCTGGATGTGGGCATTTAGGGAAATAAGTTTCACTCTCAGGGGTGCTTTTGAAGTATCACACAAGTTTGGGTGTGGCCCCATTGTCATTTAGTTTGACAAATCTTTTTTTTTTTTTTCCATCTATCTTCTCCTTGACCCAACTACTAAACTGAATTGTTTACCTGCATGATCATGATTTTGTGTGCAGGATGAGTGTTTCCATTGGAATTTACTTCTAGTTTTATTCCATGGTAGTCTGTAAAGATACATGATATAATTTCTATTTTCTTTTTAATTTGTAGAGACTTGTTTTGTAGCCTAGGATGTGATCAATCTTAAAGAATGATTCATGTGCTGATGAAAACATATATTGAGTAGTATTGGGGTGGAGTGTTCTATAAATAACTGGTAAGCCCATTTGAACTAGAGTCATGTTTAAGTCCAAAGTTTCTGTGTTTAATGTCTGCTTGGAGGATCATCCAATTCTGACAGTGGAGTCCCTGGCTATTATGGTGTTATTGTTTATCATTTTGTTTAGCTCATGAAGAGTTTGCTTTGAAAATCTGGGAGTACCTTGGTTGGGTGCATAAATATTTAGGATTGATATGTCTTTTTATTGAATTGTTCCTTTGTGACCAATTTACAATGCCTCTTTTTGTCTTTCTTTACTTTTGTTGCTTCGAATTCAATGGTATTGGTAATGAGGATTGCTAATTTCTTTTGGTTTCAGTTTTCATAGAAGATTGCTTTCCATTACTTCACATTGAGTCTAGGTGTGTCCTTGTGGGTTAGATGCATTTCCTGAGGACAATAAATACTTGGCTTGCATTTTTATTTTAACCATTCAGCCAGCCCATGTCTCTTCAAGCCATTCACTTTTATTTAGAGGATTGACACATTGACTGAGGCTCTAGTCTGAGAATTTTTCATGATAATATCTTTAGAGATTCAATGCTTTTAGGACGCTCTTCTTCTCCCTTGGGAATGCCAATAATTTGTATGTTTGTACACTTTGCATATACCAGATCTCTTTAAGAGTTGGCTCTGCCTTTGATCTTTTCTTTTTTGATTTTAAATGACTGGGTTAACTTCAGCCTCATATCTTGAAGCTCTGAGATTTTTTTCTTCTCCATGGTTTAATCTGTTGCTGAATCTTTCTACTTAGTCTGTGAACTCCCCGAATACCTCTTTCAATTCTTTAACCTCCCTTAAAATTTTCCTAATTTTGTCCAGATCTTTGGTGACTTTTTCTTTAACTTAATTCACTTTCTGAGATTTTGGGGGGCCTTCTTTTTGCTGGTTTTTGATGTTCTCTGTAAATTCGTTCATTGTGTTTGCCATCCACATTCTGAATTCTATTTCTATAATTTCAACAATTTCTTCATGGTTGAAATTTATTGCTGTAGCACCACTGTAATTCCTTGAGAGAATTGAACTCTTCTGATTTTTCATGATGAATGGCTTCATTCTTTACCTATTCCTCAATCTATATCACTCTAGAAAGTTCCTCATAAAGGTGCAGTATATTTCCTCATGTCGTGTGACTTGTTTGACCAATTGGATGAGGTAGAGGTAATAATGTGCCATTTCTCAACCTAGGTATTAGGAAGTTATGAAAATTGTTACTCATCTTCATCTGCACCTCTACTATTTTCATGAAGGCATCCTCAGACTAGTCTACTGCAGGATAACAAGGTATTTATATGTGAATTATACTATTCTCCACAATTGACACATCTATCTTACCAAATTACCAGCTGACATTCAATTATGCAAGCAACTCCAGCCAAAATCAGCAGAATTATCTAGATGCTGTGATTTGCTGTAGTTGCCACTAGAGGTTTTGTAATTTTTCATTACACAACATTATTTTGTCAATGGGTAACTAATGCAATGAGTTAACAATAATCAAATATCCCAACCTTATTTAAGATAGAACAATAAATAAAAAAATCACCAGATAGTTCAGGGAAAGTGCAAAGCATTTCAACTACTATGTGCAATATGTCCAAATCTAGTAAAACACCATTGGGATCATTGATAGAAAAATAGATAATTTTTTCATACATTGGCTGGTGGGAAGTGGTATTACAGACAGCTAGATTTATAGAACTCTTATTTTAAAAATTACAAACATTTTGATTATTACTCAACCAAGAGGTAATAATGAAAAAGTTCAAAAATGAGAGAAATAACCTGACTTTTATTTTAGAAAGATCAGGTGGGCCTTGGGGTTGAAAAGGGTTCGAGGCCCATGAGTGATAGCTAAGGTTAGGGCCCAGCTTTGGGTGATAATTAGGTTCAGACAGACCTGGGCATTGAAGAGGGCTTGGGACCCTCGGGTGAAGGCTAAAGTTAAGGAGTGATTTCAGATAATGATTCCAGGTGTGCCTGGGCAATGACGAGGGTTCAGGGACTTTGGGAGATGGTTAAGGATAGGTTTTGGCTTTGTATGATAATTATAGTCAGGTAAACCTTGGGTCAAAGACGTTTGAGGGCCCTAGGGTTAGGGCTCAGCTTCATGTGATAGCTAGGGTCAGGTGGGCCAGGGGAATGAAAAGGGTTTGGAATCCCAGGGTAAGGGACAGGGTTAGGGGATGGCTTTTGGTGATAATTAGGGTCAGGGAGCCTGGGAAATTAAAAGGGTTGAGGCCTTAGGAGAGGCTTCATTCTTTAACTATCTAGGGTTAGATCTTAAGGTGATGGTTGGGATCAGGTGGGCCAGAGAACTGAAGAGAGATTGGGGCCTGTGGGAGAGGACTGGGGTGAGGCCCACTTCTGGTGATTGTTAGGGTCAGGCAATCCGGGGAAATGAAGAAGGTTTTGGGCCCTGTGCTGAGTGGTGGGGTTATGGTCCAGGTTTGGTTGATTATAGGAGGCAGGCCTGGGGGATGATGAGGAGGGATTGACACCCTGTGTGAGGACTAGGTTAAGGCCTCAGCTTTGGGTAATAATGAGGGTTAAGTGGGCCTATGGGTTGAAGGTTTGAGGCCCTGGATGATGACTCATGTTAGGGCTCACATTTGGGTGATGGTTGAGGTGTGGCAGGCCTGGGGATATAAGGAGTCTAGGGGCCTTAAGTTAGGTTTAAAGTTGGGTAGGTTAATGATTGGGATTAGGCAGCCCTTGGGAGGGTTGTGGCACTGGACTGAGGGCTAGGGTTAAGGCCTGGCTTCAGGTTATAAGTATGGTCAAGTCACTTGAGGTTGAACAGCGTATGGGGTTCTCGGAAGAAGGCTATGACTATGGTTGGCTTTTGGTGATAAATACTGTTAGGTGGTCATGTGGGTCAAAGAGAGTGCAGGGCCCTATTGTAAAGGGTAGGTTAAAGCCTAGATTTGTATGATAATTAGGTCAGATGACCCTGGGAGATTAAGAGAATTTGGGACCCTAGAGTGAGGGTTAGGGTTAGGGCCCAAATTAGGGTGAAATTAATGTCAGGTAGTCCCTAGGGTTGAAGAGAGTTCAGGAGCTTTGGGTGTGGGCTATGTTTTCAATGTGGCTTTGGTAATAATTAAGGTCAGGTGATCCTGAAGAATGAAGAATGTTTGAGGTGATTGGGTGAGGGCTAGGGTTAGGGCCCAGCTTCTCATGATAATTAGGGTCAGGATGATGAAGGATTGGGGCTGTAGGGTGAGGGTTAGTATTAGGGAACATCTTCAGGTGACAGTTATGGTCAGGTAGGCCTGGGAGATGAAGAGGTTTCAGGACTCTTTGGTGAGGGCTAGGTTTAAGGTCTAGCTTCTGGTGATGGTTGAGGTCATGTGGGCTTTGGGAATGAAGAGGGTTCAGCACTCTTCTGTGAAGATATGGTTAGCACCTGTGTTCTGGTACTGGTTGGGGTCTGGCAGCCTGGGTGTTGAAGAAGGTTTAGGGACCATTTATGAGAGCTAGTGTTAAGATCTGGCTTTGGGTAATAATTAGGGTTAAGAGGTTTGAGGCCTTTGAATAAGGGCTAGGGTTCAGGCGTAGTCTTGGATCATAATTCTCATCAGCTAGCCCTGGGAAATGAAGATATTTCAGGGTCCTTGGGAAAAGCTAATGTTAAGGCCAGGGGTCAGGTGACAATTAGAGTCATGTGGCGTGGAGGTTGAAGAGAGCGCCAGGCTCTTGTGTGAGGGCTATAGTTAGGGCCTTGCTTTGGGTGATAATTAAGGTCAGGCAGAATTATTTGGGTTCTTTCTCTTCTGTTCTTGGTTAGTTTTGCAGGAGGTCTGTCAGTTTGTTTTATCTTTTCAATGAACCAATTTTTTTTTTGTTTCATTAATCTTTTGAATTATTTTTTCCTATTCGTTTAGTTCGTCTCTAACCTTTGTTATTTCCTTTGTTCCATTAGCACTCGATTAGGTTTATTTTTCTTGTTCTAGTTCTTAACATGAGGTTATTAAATTGTGATTTGTGTGTGTGTCTTTTTAACGTAGTTGTAGGCTATACATTTTCTCCTGAGGAATGATTTTGCTGTGTACCATAGATTTTGATAGGTTACGAACTATGTCCCCTTTTTCATTCAGTTCAAAGAATTTTTTGATTTCCATTGTAATTTCATTCTTGACCCAATAATTGTTCAGCACTAAGTTGTTTAATTTTTATGATTTTGTGTAGGTTTCAGTGTTTCTATTGTGATTAATTTCTAGTATTATTCAACTATGGTCTGCAAAAGTTCATGGAATGATTTCTTTTATTTTGAACTTGTTGAGTAATGTTTTATGGTCAAAGATATGATCAGTCTTGGATAATGCCCCATGTGCTGCTGAGAAAAATGTGTATTCTTTAGTTTGGGGGTGGAATATACTGTAAATGTCTGTTATGTCACTTGATATGAGTTTCACTTAAGTTCATTGTTTTCTTATTTATTTCCTGTTTAGATAATCTGTTTGAGCTCTGACAGTAGGTAGTGAGGTCTCTGACAGTCATGATGGTGTCATTAATTTCTTTCCTTAGTGCTAGTAAAATTTGCTTCATACATCTGTGTACGTGTTTGTTTGGTGTGGATACATTTAGAATTATTTTATGTTCTTTTTGAATCGCTCCCCTTGCCATTATATAATGACCCTCTTATCTGTCTTTACTTTTGTTGGCTTTAAGTCAATTTTATCTGAGAATGGATAGAGCTATTCTCTTTTGATTTCCATTTTTGTGGAATATTGTTTTCCATCCTTTCATGTTGACCCTGCATGCATTCTTATGGTTTAGAGGTGCATTTTGTAGATAACAGGTACTTGGGTTGTGTTTTCTCATTCATTCAGACAGCCTATCTTTTGAGAGGAGCATTCAGTTTGTTAAGGTTAATTGATAGGATCAATATGTGGGCTGTTGATTTGTTTATTCTGTTAAACAATCCCTTATTGATATGTTTTACTTCTTGTTCTATTGTTTATAGGAGTTGTGAGTTTTAGGGTGTCATTTTTTAGGTGAATTTCCACTGTTGGGTATCTATTGTGCTGATTTGTATTTTGTGCTTTGCAAATCTGAACATGACAAATTCCCACAGTTTTTGCTTGTTTAAAAAAGACTTAATTTCTCAGTCAATTGTGAAACTTAGTTTTGCAGGACACAAAATTGTAGATTGGCAGTTGTTGTGTTTAAATTGATTAAAAATGGGGCCCAAATCCTTTCTGTCTCGTAAGGTTTCCACTGAAAAGTCTGCAGTTAGCCTAATGGGTTTTCCTTTGTAGGTAATTTGATGCTTTTTTTTTTTTCTTGTTGCTTGCAGGATTTTCTTCTTCAATATGACTTTGGACAGGTGATTATTATGTATTTTGAAGATGCCCTATTTGCTATGAATTTTTCCAGTGTTCCATATCTATCTTGTATCTGTATGTCTGAATTTGGGGGGACACCAGGAAAGTTTTACTCAGTAATTTTCTCAAATAGGTTTTCCATGTCTTTTTTTTCTTGTTATTCCTACTCTGGATCCTCTTCTTATGTCTCTGGGTTATTAGAATTGTAGGAAATGTGTCATCCTTTTCTGGAAACTCTCCTGAACCAAATCTAGAAGTCATAGCTGCTCAGAGATGGGAGGTCCTGAGTGAAGTGTTGTAGCTCAGGGATCTTCTGAGGGCCCATGAGTAGTGGTGGGGAGTTGGTAGTAGGGCTTGGAGTCCAGGCATAATACTGGAGTCTCAGGGATGTAGTCATGGCCCTGGAGGTACAATAGCAGAGCCTTGGGCATATGCACAGTGAGGACTTCAGAGCTAGCTCTGGTGATTTGGGGGGCAGAAGAGCACCATCATGTTTTGCCATCATGAAGACTGCTGATACCCAGTATAGCAGGCAGGAGTTTCTCTCAGTATCCCAGTGTTTATAAATTTGAGCTGGAGTTGCTGGTTGGCCACAGTTTTCCACCCACATTTAGCACCCTCTGAGACATTTGCTACAGCCTTCCCAGTGGTGCCTATAGTGTCTGGGCCTCCTCTTCTTTTTGGTTACTACACTGTGGAGGAGTTGTATTTGGACTCCAGCCACAATATACAAAACAGGGAAGGGTCTGTTCCCTTTTCCCTTTCTGGCCTAGCAGGATTGACACAAAGATTAGTCCTGGAAGGCTAAACCCCAAGGGGGACTGATTTTCTTTGCTAGAGTGATCAAGGTAACATCAGTAGAAGAAACCTGGGATTGGCAGGTACCAGTTCTTTGTTGTACAAGTGTAATGCCTCTGCACAGACTCCCTGATGAACCCAGGGCTCTGCAGTGGAAGAGGGAGACCCCACACAGATCAAGGTGCTTGCAACTTTTGTTTCTCTCTTAAATAGCAGTGTCCCTCAGATAGTTTCTATCGTGCTGTCTTTACATTTTCCTAGAAGTGTGAAATGTAATCTTTGAAATGGTGGATGATGCTTATTAACAATAATCAGCCACACCATGTTTGGCTGTGTTGACAGATGTTGTCATGGTAATGAGCTACCATGTTGTTATCCCTGTCAGTGGTTGATGCCTGCAGGAAAAAACTACCTGCAGAGATGTACTTTTGTGTCCCTCAGGTTGAGCATTTAAATTATCCAGTGTTAGGGGCTCTGTAGCTCCCAGGGTGTTGCTCGATCCCCACCATCTCAGATGGAGAAGGCTGGCTGGGCGTGGTTAGTTTGTAAAAGCCTAGAAGGCTTTGCAAAGCCTTCACAATGCTCAGAGATCATTTTCCCAGCCACTAGGAGAGCTGCTAAGAGCCACTAGGAGGAGTTGAGACAGACTCTCCAGTTTGATAAGGTTGGCCATGAAGGAGGGGCTACAATTCCCCTACTAGCTGTTCAGAGTGACCTCCTGGCTTTGGTTGCAAACAGGCATGCCTGAATGCATCATACTTGGTTTCTATACTACCTTAGTCTGGGGTCTTCCCACCTAGAGACCCTTTCTAATCTGGCAACACAGTTTTGGGCCTCAGCTAGTATGCAAGGTAGTTTTTCTGGCTGCTAGGGAAAACTACTAGGAGGATGGTCAAGCCAGGCTCTCTAGACCAGAAAGCCTTTCCATGGCACAGGTGCCACAATTCCCCCATTGAATTTAGGGATTGAGCTCTGCCCCTCTTGTGCTACCTTTGACTGCTGGTGCCTGGTTGCAGACAGGTGCCTGAAGAAACTCCTGCCACATTGTGCAGTGGGCTGAGATCTCTCCTGCCAGGAGACCCTACCCTAGTCTGACAGCATGGTTTTCCTGTGGGGCGATGGGCACTTCCCAAGGTCAAGGTGTCTCAGATGCTCACATATCACTTCTACTCATGTAGACTCCTTTGCTTCCTGAGTCAAACTCCCAAACCTCCCTCTGTGTCTTTCAGCAAAATGTTCATGTCATTGAGGAATGAGATCTGGCCCATTGGTCTGACCTGCTGGATTGAATCTCCAAGAAACACCAGCAGCAGGGACTCCCAGCTTGAACACCTTGGGTCTACTGCAGGTCCTCAAGGTGAAAAGCATGGGCCCTGCTCTCTGTGGAAACCTCAGACTGGAGGACAAGTGGCCACTGCCAATTTCTTGGCTCAGAAAGTAAGGAAATGCTCATGAAAAACAAAAACAAATCAAAGCATGGCACTGATTGAGTATGACAAAGGGACATAGAAACCAACTGAAAGAGCTTCAAATGGCCAAAGTTAGATCAATTTGAGTAAAAAAATAGATAAAGCAGCATTGGATTACAAGCTAGAATATAAAACTAATATCAATGAGTCCCTACTGAAACACATAGGTAAATGAACAGTTAAGTAAATGGGAGAGAAAAGATAAATATCCCATGGAGAAAATTTTCAAATAATTTATGTTAATACTACATTCTTATGGAGGAGAACATATACCTGTTCTCCTTAAGTGTAGGTTGTGCACAGTGATTGTGCCAAAGAATAAGTATTGAAAGGAGGTGGAGTGAATGAGAAACTTCATTGGAGAAATCTGATACATTCTTTTTCAACTAGATACAGAAATCAATTTTTCAAAGTTTGGATATTTTCATATTTCTTCAAGATGGCAATTACTATTACTATCAAGGAAAAGGGATGATTTTTTTTTGAAACATTATCTTGAATTGTGTATCATTTCACCAAATCACCAATGGCAATGCTGCTTGTGACATTGATTAATCAAGCCAAAGCACCTGCTTTCATGTACATTTGAAGCTGTCACATTCTTGGTGATTCTATCATTGGTGCAAAGACCTAATGATTTTGTTATGTTGGGCAATGCCCAAATACTTATGTAGTGAAATGAAACTATTTAAATAGTTAATTATTTTCTTTCTCCTTGGTATTACAATTAGGGTATCGTACTGATATTTTAGGTATTATGTATGTAGGTAGTGAAGCTAATGTATGAATTTTATTTCAGACTATTTAACGGAGTATTATATTTATATTTCAGGGTAATAAAAAAAGTATCCATTATAATAAAGAAGTAATTCTAGGACTGAGTTCTATGCTTAATGACAAATGTATATGGTAGGAAAAGTTAGCAGTGCAGAGAATTTGAAGGTCAATGCATTTTCAACAGACCCTCAACATAGTATTACCTGGATGGCATACAGGCTCTAGTGACTGCATCTATTGATAAATAATTTATAATTGTATTAACTAACATGAAATTCAACGTAGGAATTATGCAGGATAAGTAGTGCCAATTTTACAAAACAAATAAGTGATTATGATAGTTTAAATATATAACAAAAGTATATATTGATATGGTCGATAAAATACAGTATGGTGTTGATTTATATCATGTTGCTTCTCTTCTGAGGAGAATAATTCACATCTTAACAAATAAGAGGCTACTTTGAAAAATAAATTATAATTATGAGGAAATCTAATGTGAAGTGATTTGATATATATACTATTTCTTAAAAAGGAATGTGTATATAAATACTCTAAAGATTGTGTGAAAATAGAGAATCAGATTTGGTAAAATCGATGTGCACTACAAGGTCCTGCAAGGTATCCATGTAACAGAAACATTTGCATCCCCCTTATAGTTAGAATTTTAAAAAAAGAAAAGAAAAGAAATGCATCCGGGCAAATCTGACACATGTGCAACTGTGTCAGCTCTACCGGAAATATTTCTACAGGAAATATCATTTCCTTAGAGAGATTTTTCTTCTGTGTGTGCTACCTAAAACAATGTTCCCTTTTACTTATTCTTTGTCTATTATAACTTATCATTCACTGGTCCCTGATTTATCAAGTTTTAGAGTGTGTGTGTGTATATCCATACTTATTTATTTATTTTTTATTGGCTGCTTACTCCAGCAACAATCCTTCAGACCAGGATGGATGTTGTTTTGTTTACTCCTCTCTCCTTAGAAGAAACTAGTACATAGTAATTGTTCAATAAACTCTTGCTTATGAAAGAATATATGTGTACCTTAATATTGACCAAATGATATTAAAATTTAGCTAAAATATATGTCTTATTAAAAGAATATGTGAAATAGTCTACCAACAGTGTGACCCCAGGGAGGGTAGGTGTGGAAAGAGCTCTTGGGTTGTATATGATGATATTCTGTGAGAGGCTAAATTGTAAGCACCATGTGCATATATTAGAAAACCCTTTCAGAACAAGTGTTTTATATTTGAACAATCTCTTGCTGCTCCTAGGCTTGAGAGCTCTATCCTAACTGTACTGCTCTTCTTGGGCTTCCTGCTGGGAGCACAGCAAGTGCCCTCTTTGAGAGTGAGGAGGCTGAGAATCTCATACCAACAGGAACGAGTGCCTTGAAATTAACTGGTATTTTGAAATTGATCTGGTAGGTAATAATCTTCTATATCTAACTTGTGATTTAGTCTAATTTTAAATTTTAACACATACTTTCTAAAACATAGATGACTTCTGCAGTTGTGTAATGGTAGGCCTGGAAACTAAAGCTTTTCTAGATTTTGCCTTCAGAAACTGATACATTTTATGTGTTAGCCATATAAAGTCCTATATCAGATTTTATATTTTAAAATTTAAATATACATTTTAACATTTATGTTAATTTTAAACATACATGATTAATAAATTATCTAATTATATCAGTAAACCCTTAGAAGAGGTTGATGATTTGCTGTTGTCTTAGAGAAATCTGGACTCTTGTAAATATAATCAATGATTTTTTAATTTGTATTATCTATTTGTTTATTTTGTTTGTTTATTTATTTATTTATTTATTTGAGACAGAGTCTCACTCTGTCAGCCTGTGTAGAGTGCCACAGCATCATAGTTCACAGCAACCTCAAACTCTTGGCATGAGCAATCTTCTTGACTCAGCCTCCCAACGGGCTGAGACTATAGTAGTCTACCACTATTCCCACCTAGTTTTTCTATTTTTAGTAGAGATGATGTCTCAGTCTTGCTCAAGCTGGTCTCAAACTCCTGAGCTCAAACAGTCTACCTGCCTTGGCCTCTCAGAATACTAGAATTACAAGCATGAGCCACCATGCCTGGACCAGTGATGAAGATTTTTTGAATGAAAGATGGAATCTAAAAGATCCAAATAAAAGAAAATCAACTATTTGAAAATGATTACATCTGTTGCTACTTTTCCAGAAACTTATTTTATTTACTTCTTATGATCAATCTGTTAATGGCCACAGGTTTTTGAAATAATTTGTTGTTGTTGTTTGCTGTTTGTCTATTTGTTTTCAGTATTTGCCTCTTGCTTGCCTCTATGGTGAGAAGTGGGTTTATATCAAGTAATTACCATCAAAGTACAAGTTCCAAAATATTAAATTGGCCTCTCACCTAGAGATGTCTGGTTCATGAGTAATACATTGTTAGCATTTCCCATTGAAATAAAGTTCTGGCAATGACTCTAGCTTAGATTTTCAAACATAGAGCTCCCTGTTAATATGTTCAGTCTTCGGAAGAAGTGATGGGTGAAGAAAAGAAACACGTAACTCATACTCATAAATGTCCAATATATCGGTCTCAAAAGAAAGACAGACGTATTATATTTTTAGACTATAACCTACTTCTATGGCTCAGAAATTCAGCCAGGCTTGAATAGATGAAATATGTCTATAAAAATCACTGTCAATATCTGTATATTTAGCACACAAAGCCATGTTTTAACAAACAGTTTGTTGACTGGCTTCAAGATCAGTTAAAGGTCATCTTTTCCTTACTGGGTGGTTATGACTAGTTCTAATGTATCCCAGAAATATGGCTTTTGTAGGCACTATCATCAGACTGAAAGAATTAACAATCTTACCCTAACAAAAGAAGTTAGAATTTTCTTCCCTCAAAAAACCAAACCCAGCCAATGTTTTAAAAGTTAATCAATTCAGATAGAATAAAAAGGGAATTTATTTTCGTTTACACAAAATAAAAACAAATACTTCTGCAATACTGTCAATGGAAAAAAATTTTCATTATTCAGATGGCTTATTTGATAACACAGGGACAGATATCAGTTTCTTGAACCATATTGTACATAAACTACGATGAAATTCTTGCACTTAGAATGAGAGTTCAAATGTACGTTACTTTGTTTAGATGAAAACTGCCGTTATTATTACAATGGTGCCACTTTTACATATTTACCAGTGAAATCATCAGAATAATCACCATCTGTTTCAATCATATATTGCTATGTAACAAGCAACAACAAACTTTACTGATGTGCAACCATAACCATTTATTTACGTAAGCCTTGCATTTGAGCTGTCACTCATGAGGAAAGAGTCACCTGGAGGTAAGACAGGGTTTGATGTTTCAGAACGGCCTCACTGATGGGTGTATGTTAGTTACCTGGACCTTCAAATGTCTAGAATCTCCTCCACATCCCCCTTGGCTGGATAACCCCTGTTTGTGCAAAGTGGCAACAGTGTTCCAAGAATGTGAGGATAGCACTTTAAAGTCTCTTGAAGTGTAAGCCCAGAAGTCACAAAAATTTGCTTCTTCCTCATTCCTTTAGTCAAAGCTGTTTATAAGCCTAGCTCAGATTCAAGTTGAGAAATAGATTCATTTATTCATGGCAGGAGTGAAAAAGAATTTGTGGTGGTGTTAAAAATTACTAGTTTCCATTTATTTTAATACAAATGGTTCAAATATTTTATTTTATTTTATTATTTTTTTTAAACAGAGTCTCACTTTATCGCTCTCAGTAGAGTGTTATGGTTTCACAGCTCACAGCAATCTCCAACTCCTGGGTTTAGGTAATTCTCTTGCCTCTGCCTCCCAAGAACTGATAGTACAGGTGCTCACCATGAGGCCCCGCTATTTTTTTTTGTTGTTGCAGTTTGGCCAGGGCTAAGTTTAAAGCACTACCCTCAGTATATGGGGCCGGCGCCCTACCCACTGATCCACAGGCACCACCCAATTTATTTTGAATATTTAAAACTTACACCATGAAAAATGAGGCAGAAAATAATATTGTTTATTGTGTAGCCTCTCTTTAAAGTGCTTGAAGAGTTTATTTACTGGAGGGAGAATATATGGGAAAATGTCCTAAATTAAAAAGAGTACCCAGCTTGAAATTAGGTGCACACTGATTATTTTTGGATAGCTTCAAAGACAAAATATTAATTTTGCAAAAATGGTCATCACAGAAAACCAGATTAATAGGTCTACAACTAATTCTCACAAATTCATAATTTGCTTTAATATAAGAGAAATCCTCTGATTTTAATGTGCATATAAAGGAACTTGATAAACTATATGAGCCACTACACTTAAATCTTTGCAGTTATTTATTGGGTGGCTGATATAGTTGGTATCGTTCTTTTGAGAAATGCATGCCCATCAGTAGACAACTGACTTAAATATACTTTGTAAAAATAGGAGTTAAACATGTATATTGTCTGAAGATTTCTCAGTTTAATCTATTACTATAATAATAAAAATTAACCATACAAATTTAAATGTGATCCATCCTTTCTGTACGAGTTTAAACTAAAGACGAATTTCTCTCTAACTCTGAGAATATGAAATTTGGCAATGTAATAACAAGAGCCTGAAGTTAAAGTGCTAAAACTCTGTTTTCTCCTATGGGTCACTTAAAACTAGGGCATTGTTTTGTTTATTATTTTATTTGCATTATTTACTGGTAAATAAGTTATTTATGAAAGTTAGGGAGATAAAATGATAAGTTACTCTATATAAAAAATACCCAAGTTTAAGCAGATGTCACATTCATAAATCCTCTCAATTGGCATAGAGATCTAAGTAATAGTCCTAGTTCAAGCCATGTTTGTGACACGTCACATGTGTTGTGACAAGCAAGACCAGAAGCAAAAGTTAGAGAATGAAAAAAAAAAATAATAATAATAAAAGCTTTAAGTTTAAACTCTATAACTTTGGTGGTTTTCATCTCCTGTGAGTTTCACAAACATTTTATAACATATTAATTATGCCAGCAGGTATATTTATGTTTAACAAGTAGTGAGGTTTTCATTCCACTTTTTAATTTCATTATAATTAATAATCGTCTAAAATGTCTACATTGCTATTCTTGTTTTCCAAAGTTAAAATGAAGTACTATCACTCAAAATCAGTCAATAATTATCTTCTAGTATTGCTTTATTTAAACATTGTATATGTAATTTCATTTTCAAAAGGGTTTATTTTCTAAGAAACAGAAATACTAGGTGTATGTAACCAAAACAGACAGTGCTTTCATGCACATCAGTATATTTAAATGAAGCTTTAAATAGGTTATCCTCTCTAGACATCGCATTTTAGCATTCAACATTGAGCATGGCAGTCAAGTTCTCGGGTGACTTGGGGTTAAAAAATACACATGGCCGTTTACGTGAACCTTAAACAAACTTGCAGCAGCATTTTTCTTTCAGTCGACTGACATTTTTCTTTATGTTTCGTCAGTTATATCTCAGTGATCAGACAGCCAGTACACGTGGTACACCCACCAGGATTATTATCTAGACCAAAGGCCCAAAGCTCATTGTAGCAGGCATGTAATTCTTTACAATGTATGCCACGTTAACTGTGTTGGGTTATCTATTCAACAGCTGACTGAGCTGGGCTCTCAAGCTCTTCTCAACAACCATGTAAGAAGCGATGACAATTGTACTACTTCATAACAGCTGCATGGAACTCTGACACACACTTCACAGCAACCAGTCATCTATATAAACCAATTTCAGGAGCAAAATTGCATGGTGCCTCCACTCTGTTATAAACACAATGATATCCACTCAAAGCTGATAAATGCACTGCATTTCTCTGGAGCTTAAAAGAGTAAGTTCCTTGCATCTGAGATTTCTTTCCCACAAATTAAGCCTTTTTTTGTCTTAGCCGTAATTTAGAACCTTACAAAGAACAAGACAATTTAGATTTTGAATATCTGTAAAATAACGAAACTTCAGTATTAACATTTTGGTTCTCCAACTACATGCTCTTTCGCTTTCGTGCTTTTCTCTAATGTGTGTGCCAGGCTTTCCTAACTGATGATCTGAAGCAGAAGGCAAAAGGAAGAAGTAATTAAGGTTTATATACTTACCAATGCCGTAGCAATTCTCCAATTAATTACAGTATCTTTTCATGAGATTATACACAATACAATCCTTATTATTGAATTATACATCTACAGGCAACCCGGAAACCATTGTTAAAACTTAAATGTTAACTACTCCATGTTGGCTGAATAATGAAGCTTTGGAAGATCTGTTAATGACTTTAATAGATTCAAGTAAGATAAAGATATTGCTAATTTCTTTAATACATCCTTGTATCTCCAGCATACAGTTTTGAATTGAGCTTGGAAGTTTCAGAAAAAAATAGAAACTGAAATATTTCATGTTGAATGTAGAAAATGCTGTATATGAGTATGTACATATAGATGCAACATAATTTTGGATATTAGAAAGCATGTATACATATGCATTTTTATTTTTCTTAGAAATTTTATAGGACGTCATGGGAATTAAGTATTTGAGCTACGAAAATAGCAAACATACTTCATAGAAAACATGTTTTAATAAATTAAAAGTTATTAACATACTAGGACTTTATTACAGAGGCAAAATCAGCTCATGGTTAGTGCTCGAAGAATTGGAAGGCCAATATAGTATTGTACTATTTGAGCTATATGATCTTATAGAACTCTACTCAATTAGTTGTCATAGACAGTATTTTAAAGTAGACTACCAGCTGACTTATAATTGCTAGCATGAGTTAATAATTCTTGTAAGTTATCACAATATCTTATAATGATAAATGTTAGTTTTAGAAGTGGAGTAATATGTAAACTTTCATTTAAAGGGCTTCATTGCTTTTTAAAAAAAATGAGAAAGGGAGGGGATGGAGGGTCACAATGTGTGACACACTTTTTTGGGGGTGGGACATAATTATAAGAGAGACGTTACCTAACAAATGTAATCAATGTAATCTGGTTCACTGTACCCTCAATAAATCCCCAACAACAACAAAAAAGGAAGCCTGGTGCTACTCATCAAGACAATGAAAGAAAGATTTCAAAGATTTTTCAGCGATATTTGCAGATGCTCCTCTTTTTACAGACCCAGAAAGCTAGAAAGGCAGAGGGTTTGTTTTGAGGAATAAGCTGGGGTGCTCTCCATGGCCTTACAGCCCAGAGTTGCATTAGATCTATGCTCCCCACATTCCAGCACAGTTCTCCTCAGCTTCCTGAGCCATAGCTAAAGAGAGCCCAGGTGACCAAATAATAATAATAAAGAAAAAAATATTATCCAGTACATAAGCTGTAATAAGGCTAGATAATTTTCCATAATGTCATCAAAGTTTGGATCAATTATTTTCTTCTTATTGAATCTCTAACTACTATGGTCATTTTTAATAGAAGCATATTAAGACATTGGGAGATTAAATGATTTTCCTGGAATAATACAGATGTTAAACAGCAGAGCAAGGAGAAAGAACCTGTTTTCTGTCTGTCAATCCAGGGATGTATGCACTGCACTACTCTGTCTTTAGGAGACTGTTTTGATGATGGAAAACAGAAACCTAAAGAAACAAGCGTACTCAATATTTAAGTAGAAAAATTAGGATGAAACAGTTATTATGATTCCTACACTCAGTGTGTTTTCTATGATAGCAATTATCTTCCCCCCCAAAAAACGCAAAAAGTAATTAAAAGGAAAACATACAATATTTTCTCATGAAATTAAATGGCTAGTAGATAGCAAAACATTCAAGAAAATTTTGGGGTTTTTTTTGGCCAGGGATGGGTCTGAACCCACCACCTCTGGTATACGGGACCAGCGCCCTACTCCTTGAGCCACAAGTGAGACCCCCTTATTTTTTTGAGGGTATTTATATGTCTTTTATTTTGATATTTTAATATTGAATATGTCACAAGATTTAATGACCAAATTAGTCACTTACATTTTTCAAAGAGACCTAAATATAAAATTGCTAAAAATTCAAATACAGATAGCAAACTACAAATCACATATTTTTTTCTTTCCAGGGTGGGTAGAAATGGAAGACATTAGGAAAGGATGCTCCTTGTGACTGAAGAAAAGTCGGAATGAAAGAGAAATTTCATTAAAATAACCCCTGTGCAAAGAAACACGCTCAGCTTCGAGATGCTGTTTTAGATGCACCTTTTCCTGTACAGCGGTTTAAAAAATGTCTTAAATGCAGGTCCTCAGTGAAACATTGGGCCCTTGGCCAAAGCCAGGGATAGTACTAAGGGATGTCACCATGGGAGGGACACTGGAGAGGCCACCAAAGACTGCAGAGGCCTCTGGTTGGCCAGAGGAGTGGTGTCAGGGTTGTCTGATCCATTGCCTGCTCCTACCTGGGCAGCCAGGGCGCGGATGCCGGTGTCCTTCCGTTCGTGCTCTCCCTGACTCAGTGAGCGCCAGCCGCGTCCTGCCTGCTCAAAGGGGCTAGTAGACAGCTGCACCTTTGAAGGAATTAAACTCAATACCTGTAAAATTAGGAATAGCAAGTACCCTCCGCCTTCTGTTTTTGGAAATGAGAGCTGCATTATTGTACAACGTTAGTGATCAGGTTGTGTAGGACTGTAGGAAAGGAGACCAGGCAGGAAGTCGGGGGTAAAGCTGGATGACTTGAAACTCCAAAGGGGAGGGAGGGTTTGACAAGAAAGCGGTCCCCAAATGAAGCAATCAGGAGCTGAGAGTCATCTGGTACCCCACGGCGACCTGCCGCCCAGCTGAACTCACCGCTGTGTGTGGCATCGGCAAGCGCAGCAACTACACCCGGATTTTTAGTCAAGCCAGGAGAGGGTCTTAGAAGTGTCGCAAAAATGGTTAAAGATCATTAATTAAATTATTTTTTAAAAAAGTTCAAAGCACAGTAAGTATATTCTTCTTTTCACTCATTTTTTAAAATCAACAGAATTTAAGGTGCCGCAGAAGTTTAACTATAGGTTCGAGTGTGCCATGAGATAAAAAAGGTTTGAAAAACACTGAGCTACACAGATAGGCTGCTGGGAAGTGCGGTAATTACTAAAGGAAGATTCTTGCTAAGGTGAAGGAGGTAAAGGCATACTTTTTGAAAAAGTTGGCAATGATATGGAGTTTTTTAATGGACAGACTGAGAAAAGAATTTGAGGGGGTTAAAGAAAAGGTTTGGGAGAAATAGAGGCAGTGGCTAGAATAGTGAAGAAAAAGTGAAATGATCGTGTAGGAAATATTATTACTAATTGGAAGGGCTAGAATCTCGGCCAGTTGCTGTAGATAACAAGGATGTGATGCGTGGCTAAGTTTATTGTCTTTGCGATTAGACCAGCAACTGTTAAAGATTTGAGGAAATAAGCAGAGTGTTCAGTACTGGAACAGGTGATGTTCAGTTCCCACGTTCTGCTTACTATTGAACAGTGTCTCACTGTCTTCCCTGCTATGATTTTGCACAGACTGAGAGAGACAAGCAACAGCTCAGGGAATGTGACCTTCTGCAGATGATTATTGGTATGTCTTTCTCAGTTAGCCCCATTCCCCATCACATTTTCTTTTGTGGTTGCTATATTCAATTCTTTATTGTTTGTATAGGTATTATGTTTACAATACAAAACTAAAAAGATACAAAAGGACTTTCAGTGAAAAGAAAATCCCTCTTACTCTGATCTGCCCATGCAGTAGATGTGCGGCCTGTTAAAACATCTCTATCTGCCACACACTTCCCCTTGCAGGCCTGGAACGTTCATTCCCACGGCTGCTGCCAGTATTGGCAGCTGAAGGCTCTCAGCTGAGTTTATCTCCTGGACTTGCCCACAGCTGAAGAGAGCCACCTTGCTCAAAGTCACACTCCTCCTGCAGGCAACCTGCATCTAGAGGCCAAAAGAGACCAGGGTTATAAAGAGCCAGCTCAGCCCCCTTGCATCAGGTTCTGACAATCCAAGGGCCATCTCACTTCCAGAGCTTCTTATGAGATCAAGAGAAGCCTTTCTGATTTTTGTGATTAGTTTGCACTTTCTACCTGTCCCCAATCGTATTTCCTTTACTCTCTTAAGACTCCCCCAAATCACTTTTTGTTCTCTCTCTTTCAGTGTCTGTTTCTAGAACACCTCCAAGACCTTGAATACCCCCCTTTCCTTTCTCAACCAACCATTACCAGCCACTGTTTTGGAATTGTATGAAAAAGAGAAAAAAGGATTTCATTAAAGAGATATTTCCTCACCTAGTACAGATGATGCATGAATCAGTTTACTTTATAGATGTGTGACTATAATTTTAGGATAAAGTTCTTTTAATAGAACAACTTGGTCCAAAGGTGCATCCATTTTAAATTTTAAATATAGAGATCTTTAAAGACACTGCAACTTCCACAGCCAACCTTTTGAGTTTGGCCAATCTATAAATGAAAAATCGTTCTCCTTGTATTTGTATTTCGTATTTTGTATTTTTCTCTCTCTGTAAATGATTTCTATGCAATATTTATATGATCATTCATAGTATATTGTTGTTAACTAAGTGTAAAGTACTTTATTGTGTGTTTGATCTTTTTCTATTCGATATTCCAGACCTTTTTATGTCAAGGAAAATTAAACTCTTATATGCCATTTAAATTACATTTTCCTCTGACTTTACTTATTACATATGTATCTTGCTATGTAGAATATTTTAATTGTTTACATATTTATAATTATCAAATTATTTATGTATTATAATTATTAAAGTTACTGTTTCATATCTTCTGATTTTTGTTCACATATAAAAGTGGTTTTACCACTATGAGATTATTTTTAATTCTAGTATATTTTCTTTTAGTCCTCTAAAGGTTTTTGTTTGATAAAATGTGACACAGTTTGAAATATGTCGAGGTAGTGCTCTAACTGCACCCTTGAATTCTATTTGCTAATATTTGGGGAGGATTTTTACACTAACTCTTTGACAATAATATCTATTTTTGAAGTTATTATTTATCGACCTTAACTTTCTTTTCCTTCAGAGTTCTTATTTGAATATTGATTATTTTAATTTCTTCTATCATTTTTCTCTGAGTATCGTCTCTTCCTTTATATGTGTGTCTTTTTTCAGTTTACTTATGCTTAGATTGGCTAAGTTTCATATTTTATTGGTTTTTATTGAAGAAAAAACTACCAGATTTATTATATAAATTATTTTCATGTATTATAATATCAATCTTCACTTTTTTCTTAATTGATTCCTTTTTCTATGATTCTAAGGTTTATTTTGATTTTATTTTTCTGCTCTCTTTAGTTAAAACTTACCTCACCTTTCTTATTAGCCTATGAGCGTATGGCCTAAATTTTTCTTTGAGCATTGTTTTAGTTGGTCACAGAGTTCTAATGGGAAAGTTTAAAATCATTATCATTATTTCTAGATATTTAAAAAATTATTGTTTTGATTTTTTTTGTTGACCCAAGAGATGGTGGTTGTTTTTCATTTCTAGGTGCTATGCTAGGATTTAATATTGTTGCTGTTTTTAATCAGGCCATGTCTGGGTGTTAATTACTTTCCATATTCTTTTTTTATTTCAAGTGTAAGTATGCTGTTTTAATTTAAAGATTCACATTTTATGCATTTCCTGGAAAGTTTTCTGAACATTCTTTCTTTTTCTTGAACATCAAATATGAATTAGCTGTTTTATCTTACTATATATGTATACCATTTTTTCAGATATTTTAAAACCCATGTTCACTTGTATTTTATTTCGAAACACCATATTTGTCTGCCATATATATATCTTTTTTTTTTTTTTTTTGCTTTTTCTGGAGACAGTCACACTTCATCACTGTTGATAGAGTGCTGTTGGCATCATAGCTCACAGCAGCTTCAAACTTTTGAGCTCAAATGATTCTTTGCCTCAGCCTCCCAAGTAGCTGGAACTACAGGCACCCGTCACAATACCCAGCTGTTTTCTTTTTAGAGACAGGGTCTCATTCTTGCTCAGGCTGGTCTCAAACTACTAAGCTCAAGGAATCCACCTGCCTCATCCTGCCAGAGTGCTAGGATTATAAGAGTGTGAGCCTTGTTTACCATATTTTTACTATTTATAAAATTTTGGTTTTGTTCATGTTTTTCAGAAATGAAAATCTCCTTTTATCTGCTTTGTCTTTACTTTCCAGACTAACATCAGCCCAAGGTTACCTTGAGTTTTAAATCACATCTCTCCTAGGCTTTTGTAGCTCTGCTTTGGACTTTTATTTTATAACATCAAATACATCCTTAAGGTTTTTATTATTTATTTAACTCAGCAATATTTTTTATTGCAATTTTTTGTCTTCTCTGTGACAATATTTTCCTAGCTTATGTCTATCATCTACCACTGGCCCTTGTTCTTCCTCAAATTTTCCCTTCTCCTGGTGCCTTTTTATACTATACCAGCTCTCTTTTGGGTATTACCCTAATACTCAAATCTTGTGCCCTTTTCTTTTTTTTCTTATTTATCTTTTAATAAATAGTTCCTGAACAGGCTGTTTGCAGGAGGTTCATGTAGAGAAGGGACCAAGAGCATGTTCCAGGATAGCAGGATTTTTCTCCGGACACCCACGTTTTACTTTTACTTTTTCACAGCTGTATATGGTAGCAGGTGTGACTTTCTGTCTCCTGTGGAGTTCCTCTCTCTTGCTCTGCCTCGCTGTTACAATGCTCCTGAAAATGTCATTCTTTGTGAGGTTCCCTCCTGATATCCTTGCGACATTTTCATGCCAAAGTAAGTGCTAGCCTACCACTGCCAGGACACACACCCATTCCATTATTATGACGTGCAGTTTGTTTAATTTGCCCTTTCCTGTGAGCCTCTCTTTTTGGACATATACATGACTCTGCCCTGCCACTTTGAGGCGTACAACCACACACACCTCACACCTGCTTCTTCCATGAGCATCTTCCCCTATATCTGACTTTCTCTTTAGTAGAACTTCATAAATCATCAAGTTGAGGTTACAGTGGTCTTCTAGTTTCCTTGAGGAAGAACATATGTTTCTGTTGCCTGTTCCATATATTTTGTGATTATTTCTAAGAAAATAAGGGAATTTAGGAGCAGGGTGCATTGGCTCATGCCTGTAATCCTAGCCCTCTGGGAGGCCGAAGTGGGAGGACTGCCTGAGCTCATGGGTTCCAGACCCACTTGATCCAGAATGAGACCCTGTCTCTAAAAATAGCTAGGCCTTGTGATGGACGCCAGTAGTCCCAGCTACTTGGGAGGCTGAGGCAAGAGACTCACTTGAGCCCAAATGTTTGAGGTTGCTGTGTGCTGTGATGATACAGCTCTCTATCAAGGGTAACAAAGTTAGACTCTGTCTCACAAACAAACAAACAAACAAAAAGAAAATAAAGGAATTTTATTTTTATTCTGTTTTAAAAGACAAAATTATTTCTCTTTTATTTTGAAAGGCATTGTGGAATTTATTTTTAAGATTTTATATTCTGAAATTAATGGACCATTAAGAGATGCTAGATAGATGCCATGGATACAAGGCTGGGCTGGGATCAACATGACTACAGATAATCCACTGGCTGGGCAATTGTTACTGATATGAAAGAAACGTTGCTTTTAGCCCTAGAATCTGCACACGGAAACATGCAGTATTTATACCTGTCTACATAATGTAAGACATTCATTGTTATTGTCCCATTTAAATCAGGTTTAAGAAGACCACACTACAGTAGAAATTGAAACTTGAAAAACATATTATAAATAAGGCAAATTTTGTGATACGTACCAGATATATCAAAACTTAAGCATTGTCAAGTATTTTTTTTTTAGTTCTTTTAAAGTCTAACTTCTCCGAAAGTAAATATTTAGGTGCATAAGGGAAACATAACCTGAATTCTTTATCAGAATGGCATACTGAAGAAAATCTGCAGAGGAGTCTTTCTACCCATGAAAGGAAATGGGCAGTGATTGTTTATTCTGGGTTTATTTGCAGGTGGAAATAGCTGATCCTTGATGCATATCTTTTGTTCTCCCTAATTACTGATTCTGTGCATGACCTCTGGAATTGAGGCCTGCATTCCACATAATTTGGGAGGGTTCTTTTGTTATAGCCATGTCTTTTATTATTAGTTAACTGTTTGATAGGAGGCAAATGGTTTACCCTATTTCCTTATCTAGACTGAAGTATTTTGTAAATTCCCTAAAAACTCTAAATTGATATGTCTCAACTACTCTAAGTAAATCCAATTATTTCTGCTAAAAACACTCAGATTTGGATTAGAACCATATGGTTTGGATATTAGAGTTTTGGCCCATATATAACTCAAAATCCATTCCTCTCCTACCAATGCTCACTAATTTACATTTCAAAATAGGATGATATTTTAAAATCCTAAGATATTGCAAAAATAGGATACAACTGAACCAAACTCTTTCTAAATTGAAAAAAGATGGATAATTTAAAATGAGAAACACTTTAAAGTTTGGATGCAACCAAAGTAATATATTTTTCCTTCTTAGAGTAATGTATTCTTCACACCAAAATCATCACCATGTATCAAAATGCTAGAAACTATAATTTTGATGTGCTTCAATATTCTTATCCTGAATAATGGCTTACCTGGTTATAGTATTAATGGAATTTTTCCCTCAATAGGTATTTTAGCAAAAGTAGTTTCTATTTGGAAAATAAAGGGATGATCAGTTGTTTATGTACAATAGAAACTCTTTCAAGAATGTAAAGTTTTGAAAGAAAATATTCTCAGGAAGGTATATTTATAATTAATGTCTCTACATGGCCCCTGATGCTTTGGCTCTGCAGCTCATATTATTTCCAAGTATCAGCCAGAATAAACACTGGCTTTGTTATAGAGCAGGCTGATCTAAAGAGCCATATGTGCTCCGATGACACAGCACAAGGAGACAGACAAAGGCCTTCACTATGAATTTCTTTTCTTTTTTTAAATTTAAATTGCTCCCTGGATCTACTTTTATCTCTCAGTTTATTTAAATCAGTTCTTCTCTCTAGCCTGAACCTACACACACACACACACACACATATATATATATATACTTAAAAAAAGATCCCAATCAAATAATGTCTGGTGTGCAAAGCAGAAAGGTTTAGTCCGATCCTGGCAGATTTTTGTTCTATTCCATCTCTATAACTATACTACCCAATTAAATTCTATAAAACTTTTATGAAGACAATATAGGTCAGATACATGAAAGGAGGAAAAAAAAGAGTCAATTATTGTAACAAAATTGGCTTTCAATAGCACCAGATCGAATCAGCCTGGTCGATCAGACCTTGCCACTGTCAGGTCCTCCCAGGCCTTTGGCACCTGTATCCAACCACCTGCTGATTTACTTGAGCCTAAACATATTTCTTTTCTGAAATTTAATTGTACAGTGGATTTGCTATCCCTTCCAAAGTCTTTCCACTGTAACATATTTTTAGTTAATGAACACAAATTTTCAGAGAAAAAAGGTGAGAAGAAAATATTCTCTAGTATGTAAATAAATTGTCCCGTGGGCATATTTTGCACAGAAATAATAAAGTTGTGAGTAATAAGTTATGTAACACATTAACAAAAGTAGAAGCAAACACAGCAAACATGTTTCTTCCTTGTGTTTAAATGTCCTTAAAAGGACATAACCAGGTATGATCTTTTCGAAATACCCACAAAATCTGCATGTCTTACGTTCTCCAATGACTTAATAATTATAATAGGTGCTATTAAAATTTCTGAAAGATAAGCTAACTACAATCTTTGTCTGACCTCACACTGAGTTTACTTTCCTCTAAGTTCTTGTAATCTCTTAATTTTTACTATTTCAATGAATAATGAGAAATAGATGATTTCTATTGGAATTGCAGTTGCTAAAATGATACCATGTAACCAACATATTTTGTATGGCCAATGGCAAAAAATATTTCTTTAGGAAGGTGATTAAAAAGCAACATATCACACAACAATCAATTTAATTTATTCTGGAGGTGTGGGATTTTTATTGTAATGTACTGCTATTTTTATATTTAACAGTATAAAACCCACAGGTTAGCAAAACTATACTTGATGTTGCAGTTACAGATTTGGCCACAACATTTGGAGGTATTTAAAATATTCTTGAAGGCAGACAGAGGCAAAGTAAAGGGACATGAAACTGAGCAGGTGTTTTATTTTCAGAAATTTTGAGATGCAGAGTCTACCATTCTTTTCTTTTTTTTTTTTTTTGAGATGGAGCCTCAAGCTATCCCCCTGGGTAGAGTGCCATGGCATCATAGCTCACAGCAACCTCCAACTCCTGGGCTCAAGCGAGTCTCCTGCCTCCGCCTCCCAAGTAGCGGGGACCACAGGCACCC
>CAUYQV010173760.1:0-59770 GCA_963574575.1 Galagoides demidoff | reverse complement strand
CCGTCAACTGCATCTACCCGTCCTGACACCCCCACAGCATCTCCGTAATCTGGTTCTACCCCTCCATCAACCCCCCCATCCTCTCCTTCATCTGCATCTACCCCTCCATCCACCCCCCATCCTCTCCTTCATCTGCATCTACCCCTCCAACCACTCCTCCATCCTCTCCTTCCTCTGCATCTACCCCTCCATCCTCTCTTTAATTCATCCCCCTATCCACCTCTCTGTGCTCTCCTATATCCATCCTTCCGTCCTCTCCTTCATCTACCCCTCCATCCACCTCCCTTTATCCATCCCCTCTGTCCTCTCCTTCATCCATTCCTCCACCTTTTCCTTCATTCATCTCTCCAACCTCTCCTCCATCCATCCTTCCATCTTCTCCTTTATCTATCTCCCATCGTTTCCTTCATCCATCCAGCAGACTCTGGAGGGCCAGGCATGTGGGGTGAAGTCATGAACAAAATCAGCCGTGGGGAGCTTCTTCCCTAGGGCAGGGCATGGCCAGTCATGAGGAAAATGGGCACCTTGTGCTCCCTTCCCCCAACTCTGTGTCCATGAGCTCCATGAAGCTCTGGCAGTGTTCTCTTCCAGGACCCAAGGAAGGACATCCATCCCTCACCACACTGGCCACCTTATGAGTCCTGTTTGTGCAGGGGCAGCACTGACCTACCCAGTTTGCAAGCACTGCATGGTAAGTTCAAGGCGGCCGCTCCCACCAGGCATTTTAATCAGGCCCCAGGTCAGCAAATCCTGCTGCTCCCCTGCGGGTGTTAACCCTGCCATCAGAAAGTCATGTTCTCAGCAAGCCCTGCGATTACACCTGCTTCCAGTTGAAAATAAACGAGTCCCAAACCTACTAATGGTGTGCTCCTCCAATCCACCCTCTTAAAAATGGGTCGTGAAGGACAAATGCTTTTAAAGCACCACAAAACAAGGTCGGGAATGGCTCTGATGCCTCCAAAGTGTATTAAGATGAAGATTTATATGTTTTGTCCACCATCGTATGCTGAAACATGAGGTCTGAAATGAGAGGTGGGAAGACAATTCCCAGCCCTACCCATACCTGAACGTGCATCGAAACGGATGATTTCAATCAAAATTTCCATCCAAAGTCTCACTGGGCAGAAAGGAGGCTTTTAGGTTAAAATCAGTGTTTAAAAAAATTTTGTGCAAATGTCCATCCCAGACTTAATAGCAGTGCAGCCTGGGTCTCTGCTACAAGCCAGGTGACCCCGCCACTCTGAGCATGAGGTCTGTTTCTGTGAATCTTCCTACTGACTGCAAACATAACACCCCCAGCGCCCCCACACTGTAGGGTCTACACTCTGTGATAATCCTGGCAGATGAAGACCCAAAGCCACAAGAGGTCTGCAAGTGGCAGCTACGTGTCCATTCATCCATCCATACAAACTCTGACAAGTGCCCCCAGTGTGTCGGGGTGGAGTTCACTCCCTGGCTTCAGAGAGCTTAGAGCTAGGAACTAGGTAGGTAGGCACAGGAATAAATCAATGATCTGACCTGGGGTGGGGGAACCTCAAGGCCAACAGAGAGCTGTGACCATGAAGAACAGGGACAGAGCCCACTTTGGAAAGCATGGCATAGGAGCAGAAGGTCACGGGTGCAGCTGAAAACAGACAGCAGGGGGCAGAGGCACAAAATCAGAAGACCTGGGAGGACCAACTCAGGTGGGGTCTCCCAGGCCAGGAGGAGGAGGGGACACCAGCCCCACTGCAGTAAAGTGTTTCAACGGGGAGGGGTGTGTGTGTGTGTGTGTGTGTGTGTGTGTGTGACACAATCTGTTTTATGTTCTTGGATGAAAGATCCCTCTTCCAGCTACTGGGGTGGAGACTGGGCTGTGGAGGAAGAGTGGAAACAAACAGCCCAGCTGGTGGCTACTGCACCCGTCCGTGTGGTCTGTGTACAGGGTGACAGAACACAGGCTTTGGTGGAGACAGTGGAAATGGAGAGAAGTGGGATAAAAGTAGATGGAGTTTGGAGTTGGAGACAGGACAGAAATGGACAATGGGCTGGACAGGAGGTAAGAGAAATGGAGCCACTGTGGTGAGACTTAGGTTTCCAGCATGGGACACTGGGTGGGTCATGGAGAAAGAGAAATCCATGTGCTTTGGGGCTGGAGAGAGTTTGGCTTTGGAAATATGCATTAGAGGAGGCCTTTGGGGCCCCCACAAGAGTGGTCACTTGGGCAGCTGGACATAGAGCCTAGAGTCCAGTGAATTGGAGGTAAGAATTTGGGAGACATAGATACGGAGCTGTCTTTGCTGAGCTGCCGGCCTCAGCAGGAGACAAGCCACTTTGTCTCAGGACACAGGGACTCAGGGGGACAGGGCTAAGTAGGTCAGAGCCGGGGAGCAGGGCAGAGGCCACTCACTGCAATCATGGGCAGGGACAGGGTTTGAGTGGGGCTGTTTTAAACCTGGGTAGATCCAGAAGAACCCTGACCATCGTCATCACATTTCAGAAACAAATCTCACAAAACGAATGTGGGGACTCGACAGTAGGTGGGAGAGGCCTCTGTCACAGGGGGTGGCCTGGGCTCCACCACCAAGCGAGACGGGCTCCAAGAGGGACAGATGCTCCCCATCAACTCTGCCCACGCTGCTGGGTAAGTCCCTGTCCTTATCTCAGCTGATCCAAGCACCTGCCCTTGAGTTGACATCACAGGTGCCCCATGCCCAGCGCTCCCCATGCCACTCCAACATAGCTTGGCCTCAGCCCCGCTAATTCACAGCTGCCCACATCTGGACGAGCCCCGAGTGTCCTCTGCCCTGTCCCCTGAGGTTGCTAGGAGTTTCCCCGTACCTAGGGCTCATTGCTCTCACAGCACATCCTCAGTCCTAATAAAGGGACAATTCAGAGTCTAAACCGAGGCCAGGGAAATATGGCTCCAACCTGCTCCACTCTCTCCTCTCCGACACCACCTGGATATTCTCTCAGGGGTCCTGGGCTGGACCCATGAAGAAGAGGCACCGGGTACCCCATTTTGGCCTGTTGGTACCAACTATCAAGAGTGCGGGGGTTGAACCGTGCCCCCCATCACCACCACCCATTCATGTTAGAGATTGAGCCCAGGACCTCAGAACGTGACCTTATTTGGAGAAGGAATCTTCTCAGAGGCCATCGAGTTAGAGCAGAACCATTTGGCGGGCCCTGAGCCAACATGACTAAGAGGAGGAAATGTGGGCAGATGGGGCGAGTGCCGAGTGAGGATGGAGACGGCTGTCTACAAACAAGGACAGAGGCCTTGCAGGAAGCCAGTGCTGACACCCTGATCTCGGACTTCTGGATCCCAGGACCAGAAAAGAACGGATGTTTGCTGTTCGGGGCCACCTTTGGGTGTGTGTTACTTTACTGGGGCGGCCCCAGCAAACCAAATGAGGCAGCACAGGCATCCCCTGCATTGGTCCCTGAGTACCCACCACCCGGGCACCCTGCGGAAGGCAAGGAGTGGCCCGTCCAGTCCCAGCTCACACCCACATGTCCATGTCCCTCCTTGAGCTGTGGTCACCAAGAAGGCAAAGGGAAGAGGTGTTTGCAAAGGGCTCTGTCATTTGGGAAGTGGAAACCAGCTTCTGTTGCCGTGGCAACTCCTCCGGGACTCTTGCTATTTGCACATTTTGAAAATGGAGGGGGGAGGTGAGAAAGGAAAAGGGGGAGGAAAAATGGAGGAGATGGAACTGTCCGGGGTGAAAGAATGAAGGCGAAGAAGCAGAGAAATTTAAGAAAAATCCAGCTTCAGATGGTGACCAGTCTGCAGCTGCTGAGCTCAGAGCAGGTCCCAGATTTCAGTCACTCAAGGGCTCCAGCCAGATGCCAGCCCAGCTCCCTGGTGCTCAGAGGGAATCTGGGGCTCACCCAGGAGAAGCATCCCAGGCAAGACCACCCTGGGATCTGACAGATCCTCCAGGAGAAGCCGGTTAGACCAGGGACAGCTCTATCCTTGTAAGGGACCAAATGTTCGCACCTCCTCCCCAAATCCACATGTAGAAACCTTAACCCCAAATGTGATGGGTTCGAGGTGGGGCCTGCGGGAGGGGATTAGGTCATGAGGTTCATGAAACCCTCTTGGATGGATTCACCACCTTATAAAAGGACAGCGGCCTGGCACCCCGATGCCAGACATCCAGCCTCCAGAACTGAGAGATATGAGCACTGGCCACCTGACTACGGTGCTCTGTGGTCTGTTGCTGTGGCCTGAACAGACCAGAAACACTTTCCTTCCAGACCCCATGACGCATCCCCCCAGTCGTGGGCTCCAGTGGCCCCCGAGATACCTGTGAAAGACTTTGAGGGAGACCTGGGACCCCAGCACGGCTCTGAGGGGAGGATGGTTCCTAGGGTCCAGCTCATGGACAGTCGACTTTTCTCACCGGACAAGCCGCCTCAAAGAAAAGACAAGACGCTATGGAACTAGGCAACGTCTAAATTTAGCCTGACGCGGAATCTGGAGCACATGAACACAGACATACTATTCTGGAGGGACGCAGACAAGAATACAACGGACCCAGGAGACCGATTCACCCAAGTGTAGGTGAACGCTGGGGAGTCAATGGACGGGAGGACCCTGTGACCCTGGGGCGTCTGTGGCCCGGCCCATGACTAAACGTGGCTGCCTCACTCCCCAGTAACCCAGCTGAGGGAGGCGTGGGGGGGGGGGGGCTGCCAGGCGGGCTCCGTGGCAGAAGGTGAGGCACAAATCGCTCATCTCCAATCTCAGCCTGGAGCCCTTAGTGAAGGGACGCAGGAGGCCCTGGCTGACACCCCCTTCTGCTACAGCCAGATGAGATGTGCTATTGTTCTTCAGCACTGAACCGGGTCCTGTCTCCCCAAAAGAGTCTTAGATTCACTCCTTCGCTGAGTGCATAGAAATGACACCTGTCCACTCCCAGGTGCAACACCACCTCTCCGGTGCCAGGTATGGCGCCGACAGACGATCCAGCCCTGAGGACGATGCCTGAGTTCCTCCCTCACTGCCCTCGCCTGCCAGGTAAAGCATTCTGCCTTCCTGGGTTGGAGGCCCCTCTTTGGCAGCCCCAGCCCCTGGCACGGCTCCCCCAGGGACACAGCAGCCCTGCAGGTCCCTCCCCAGCCCCTCCATGCTTGTGGCAGTTTCTCAGCTTGGGGCCACCTGCTCATTCTCTGGGGCCTGATCAGTATATCGGTCATGAGTCCCCTGCCCTGGCCACCTCTGTGAGAAGAACCTGGGGTGGTCTCTGTTTTCTGGATTACACTCACACACCACGAGGGGAGAGTCCGGGTCTGCACACTCCCGGTGAGCCTCAGGCCCCCACTCCAGAGGGTGCTCAGGGCGGCTCCCCTGCTGTCTGAGGCAGAGTGCACAGAGCTGGGGAGCAGCACCTGGTGGGGAATGGCTGTGGAGGGGCCGAGACACAAAGAGAAGGGGAGTGGGGAACCCAGCTCCATTTTGAGAGAAATTGTCAAGGAAAAGCCATGCCTGTGCAATTAGGATTCCGTGGCCCCCACGGGGAGAACAAGGCGCTGCCCAAACAGGAAGAGCACAGGTAAGACCACAGCGTCGGGGGAGCAACATTAACACTGGGCCACAAAGAAATCTTCCCAGGGTCCTCCCGTGTTGATCTCTCAGGAAGTCAAAATTGCAATTTACTGTTAGTACTTCTGGCACCAAAGGTTCTCAACATTGCACTTGGCATCCAAGGAGAGAGGGAATAAAACCTAAAGCAGGAAAAACTCTTCTTACCAGTTCACGAAAAGGGCCAGAGACATACAGGCCAAGGAGCAGGGGACTTATTTCTAAAGGTCCATGTTTGCTAGAGTTTTCCTGTGTCTACCCAGCACATTTTCACCCTGCCCCCTTATGCAGCCCAATGCCACTAAGTTTTGCAAATTAAGGCCAGGATCCTCCTGCACAGAGAGAATGAAGCCCCTGGTTAGGTCCCAGGCAGGGTGGGCAGCTCCGGACCAGGGCAGAGGAGAAGGGCCAAGACCTGATCCCTCCCATTCCCTGTAGCCTCCACCCACACCCTCGTTCCTGAGAAATGCCTCTCTCTGGATTCGTTCCTCCACAGGACCGCCAGCCCCAACCCCATACACCTTCTCCCTATCCCCAAAGAATTGCTTCCAGGGAGAAGAACATGAAGGTCATGTTCTCGCTTGTGATGTCAAGATGCCCACCACATGGGAACTGGGGTTCCACAAGCCAGTTCATCAGCTCTCCAGAGCTAGAAAGGCCCTTCCCAAGGAAATGTTTCTAGAAGTGGTTCCCTAGGGACAACACCCTTTGGACACAGCACCCTCACTGGCCCTGAGGACGTCTGGGCAGGGAGTCATATCAATGATCACCCGGCGTTTCTTCCACTCCCTCACCACCACCACCCTCAGTCGAGCAGACCAGGACACAAGCTGACATTCAGGGAGGAACGTGCCATGTACACTTCCAGAGACAGCACAGAGGGGGGCTAGGAGCCCGCTCCCCAGCCAGCTCTGAACCAAACCAGGTACACTTAGAAAAAAGAGGCAGATCCCTTGGGAAAGGGGTTCTCCACTTGGATTCTGCCAAGTTCTAGAATGCAAACACGCCGGTCCCAAGTTCACGTGTTTCCTATCCAGGGAGGGGACGGCAGGGCAGGGTGCTGCTAAATAGACCCTCTCACGCAAGTCCTTGAAGGAATCCAGAACAGGTGGACAGATAGAGGCTCAGCCCTGCGGGAGGGGCTGAGGGCCAGGATCCCACCAACAGAGGGTAACAGGTAGGAGCAGGCACTGATAGTTCATATCCACTGCCAGGGGTGCAGCACAGGTGGGTGGGATTCAGGGGCCAGGACAGGATGAGCCAGCACCACAAGCCCCTGGTGTGCCATGAATGCCTCCCTGGGCCGCTGGCCCAGACTTAAGGGTGCACCCCACTCAGCCACGCTGCCTTTGGAGAAGGAACTCCATCTGTATTCATCACCCCACTGAATGCAGAGCTGCTCAGATACCCACATCGCACCCCGATAAAAGCTTTAACACGTACCCATCAGCACAGTCACTATTCCGTGACCTCAGTCTACAGCTCTGACCTTTATTGCCCGTGCCTCTCTCTCTGATTTCTAAGGATGCCCTTTCAGCATGGGGCACAAATGTTCCAGGTGCACAGCCCCAGCCCCCGTGCAGGGCTGGACCCTGCGCCCCAACCATCCATCTTCAGGTTGTTTGCCTTCGTCTGGGTTTCACGTACTGACGGTGTATTTGTCATCCCTTAATTCCACTGCTGACTGCTGTGCCTCCCTCTAAATTGATCAGTGTCAATTCTGGGCAAACAGTTTGGTGGAATTTCCAGCAGGGCCGCCCATGCTCATTATGCAAATAGTGCATGCCTGTCACCAGGGGCCTGGGCTGGCAGGAAGTGTCTAAACTCCTTAGCATTTGACAGCGTAATTGAAAACAAAATAGGATGAAGACTCCCACTTCCTCACTTCCAAAGGCTTGGCCCAGAGCTTGCTTGCATAGACTACAGTGGCTCAGTCGGAAACAGACGCTACTCAGGGTCAGGATCAGGGTCAGGAGGGGAGACGGATACACTGACCCTGTCCCCGGACCTGGAGCAGGGATCACACCCTGCACCTTCTATGAGCAGCCAGGACAAGTTATGTAAATCCCAGGCCTCGGTTTCTCCATCTGCAATGTGGGGCTAACACTGTGATGAGCGTCATTGCTATAAGCCAGATCAGGCTGAAGCACTTGCACTGTATAAGGCTACTGGCTGTTACTTATCCCATGACACAGAAGGAGGAACTATAGCACAGAGAGGTTAAATGACTCGTTCAAAGTCACACAGCCCATGAAGGCCACAGTCAAGAGGCAGACCAAGAAGATGGGTAGGGAGTCCACGCTGGTAGGTGTGTGCTGAGCTGGGTTGTGCCCACACCTGCCACCGTCAGTTATCACACCCTGAAGAGGCAGCCCAGGGCCTTGCCCACACAGGAGCAGTTACAGGAACTGCCACCGCCAGTCCTCGGTCATCCCCTGCAGACCAGGCCTCTAGGGCAGAGGCCCCTCGGAACCTCACACCTTCTCATCCTTGGGAGTTCTCTTCCACTGGGCTGCCTGGTTCTCACCCAGGAAACCAAAGTCCAGGGAACACAGGGGGAGAGCATCCCACTGGCAGAGGCCACGTCCAGGAGGGCACTGGGTCCCGGGGGCCCAACTGTGTCCTCTCCCCCGATGTATGTGCTAAAGCCCCAGCACCCAGTAATTCAGCATGCAGCAGTGTTTGGAGATGGGGCCTTTACATAAGTAACTAAGTTAAAATGAGGCCCTAATCCCATTCAACCACTGTGTTTATCAGAAGAGGAGATTAGGACACGGAGGGATGACCCTGTGAGGACACAGAGAGATTGGGGCCATCTGTGGGCCAAGGAGAGAGGCCCAAGAGGGGCCAGCCCTGGGACACCTCCATCTCAGCTTCCTCCCTGCCAGGACGAGACTCAACAATCATTTGCCGTTTAAGTTGCCGTCGATGGTGCTTTCCAGCAGCTGGGCAAACTTACTCCCCAGTGACCCCAACAACTTGTCCCAGAGTCCTCCAGGGCAGCAGGGACCCACACAGGTCTGCGCCCACAGGCTGGAAAGTGAACAGGATATACTGTCTGCACGTTGTCAAAGCTGGGATTGACACAATTCCACGTGTCCCGTGCCAGAGGATCAATGTTTCCTGCCAGAAGATCAATGCTTCTAACCAGCTCCTGCTGTAAGAGGCTTCAGCATCTCAGGGCAAAGCTCTGCCCAGACCATTAACACCCCCTGGGCTGGCCTTCCTCCCCATTGTCCACAGCGCCCCTCCCAGCTGAGCTCAGGCTAGAAAACTGATTACTGTGCGGGGCCCCCTGAGGTCAGGGCTCAGTGACCACTGTGTGACATGGCAGGTCACTGTCTTCCTTGTGAACTGTCCTCACCCAGAGGTGGGAGTCTCACTGTGATATTGGACAGCAGAATGGAATTGTCAGAGCACCTACTTCAGTGCTGGCTGTACAGTCACTGCTGGGTCACTGCGTGGGACCTGACCAAGGGTTATGTGAAACTCCCCAGGCTCTGCTTCTCACACACCCAGGAACTCCGCCACGAGCTTTAGCAGTGTCCCCCCAAACCCACCCCCACCTGGGACCTGTGAATGGGGCCTTAACTGGAAATAGGGCCGTTGCAGGGCTGTAAGCATGACCAGTGAGAAGAGGACTCTCGCTGGATAGGGCGGGCCCTGCAGCCAACACTGGCGTCCTGATGAGGGAAGGTGTCCTGGGACACCCCGCAAGGGTTTTTAGGTCAAGCGCCAACAGCAAACTCCACGTCTCGGAGGTGTCCCCAGGCGGCAGAGCGCTTTGGAGACAAAGCCAAGGTAAGACCCCACGCTTGGCGCCTCATAGGGTCCAGGTGAGCAGTGAGGATAGCCCAAAGTACCAGGAAGGAGGGCAGATTCCTGGAATCTTCAGAAGTGAAATGGAAGGATCTGGTCACAAATTGCTGAGGAAGGGGTAGGTGAGGGCCAGGGAAGATGGAGGAAGACCATGGGTCTTGAGTTCTCATGCCATAACTGAGATGGGACGTCCAGGAAAAAAGGCCTCTGGCCAGGAGAGAAGGTGGGTCAGTTTGCTAGAGCCGTCACTGCCACAGCAGAAATGGGCCGTCTCACATCTCCGGTGCTGGTGTCCTTCTCGGGGCTGTGAAAGAGAATCTATTCTAGGCTTCCCTCCTAGTTTCTGGTGGTGTCTGGCAATCCTTGGCACTGCTTGGCTTGTAGAAGCATTACCCCAATCTCTGCCTTCGTCTTCGCCTGAAGTTCTCCATCTGAACACCTGCATCCGAATTTCCCCTCTTTCTAAGGACACCAGCCTGTCAGGTCTCCAGAGCTGGAAAGGCCCTTCCCCAAGGAAACGTTTCCAAAAGCAATTCCCAGAGACAGCCACCCTCTGGACGCAGCACGGGTGCTGGCAAGGCCCCTTGCTGGCCCTGAGGACGTACCAGTGACCGCTCTGGGGTTCCTTCCACTCCCTCACTGGGCAGCCCTGAGGTGCCTGTTCCCAGCCAGACCTGAACCAGCCCAGATGCATTTAGAAGAGAGGGGGCAGGGTAGTCCCTCGGGGAAGGGGGTCCCCCCTCCGTTTCTCTCACATTCTAGAATGTGAATGTGCTGGTCCTAAGTTCACTCGATGACTTCTATAGAGATCCTATCTCCAACTAAGGTCACATCCTGAAGTACTGGGGCGGGGCAAGGGGGGGCACAGGAAGATGTGACAATTAAGTCTGTGAATCATCCTAGACAGTGCTCCCGGCCTCACCGCTGAACACCCCTTCAGTCGCCTTCAAAGTGTCCCCTTGGGGAGCTGTGCACCCAAGCCAGAGCCTAGACCACCGTCAAGGCACTTTTGAAACTCGCTTTCTTGAATGGCCATCAGGACTATCATCATATCACCCTTGACATCCTGGATGTCACCAAAACATCTTCCTTTCAACGTTCCCTTTACCTTCAGGTAAAGAGAAAAGTCACTGGGGGCCAGATCAGGTGAGTCCTCTGAAACGGTTATTTTTTTACCAGCTAAAAACTGCCCCCCAGACAGTGCCACGTGAGCTGGTGCATTGTCGTGATGCAAGAGCCCATTTTTTTGCACATACCTTTCTCGTGCCAAGATTTCTCAGTCGAGATTTCCCTAACTGTTTCTCTATCGACATTTGCTCGGTCTGCTATGCTTCTCACAGTCAGCCGGTAATTTTGCCGCACAATTTGACAAATTTTTGCAATGTTTTTGTCAGTTCTGCACCCGGTGGCAAGTTTGAGAACTTAATTGTCAGACCTCCTATTTCAACATGTGAATTTTGGGGAGACGCGATTCATCCCATAACAGATGGTACCCTGAGACTGAGAGTTCCGGGCTAGTAGGGGGGGACGGGGGGGCAGGTCTTGCAGCAGGTTGAGTCTGAAGGTTAGAGGCTCTGAGCAGAGAGGTCACAGGGAGGATCACAGGCGCTGAGGAAGCAGAGGGGGACATGAAGGGAACAGGGAGCAGAGCAAGGGCAGCAGCTGGACCTGGGACACACCCTACCCACCAAGAGAGGCAACGTAGCCCGTCCTGTGCACCCTCTGTGTGTGGAGGCCACATCAGTCTGCCAAGGAGCCTGAGAGGTCCTGGAGGGAGGGGCAGTGCCTGGGACCCGTGAATTCCCCAACATGTTTACTGACCAAGCCAAGAAGGGAAAGGAAAGAAATCAAGGTTGAAACAAATACGACCACATCGCCCATGGAGAGGAACCCAGCAGTTCCCTATGGAAGACAATGCTGGTCAGACACACCAGCACTCATACGGCAAACTGCAGCCGCGTGGGGTCTGGGGCCGAGCAGCCAGGACGGGGGCAAAGTCCCCATGTGAACTTGACTGAGAGATTCTTTGAAGGCATCAGAGATTCCCATATATGATTTCTATTAATATTTAAAGCAAGATGCATCCCATCCTCCACGACAACACCATCTTGAAAGAAGCCTTTGAACTACTTACAAGGTAGACAAGGGTTATTTTTGGATTGAGGATGCGGTCGTTCATTTAACAAACACAGATCCATGGCACCATGCCCTGCCAACTGGGGGCCAGAGGTGTCTCGGTGTATGCAAGTTGCCTGCTTTAGCGACAGTAACACGGGGCATATGTTGCCTGTTACGTCACACCGCTGGCGGGTCTGGGCAGTGTCCCATCGCCAATCACGGGTGGAGTTCTGCAGAGGATGGATGAATAATCACACTAAGTAGGATAAATAAAAACTATAAATAGCCTCCAGGCAGTTCAGGTCAAGTCTGACTGCCAATGAGTTATGGGAAAAGCTTTCACTTTCCAGATCTTTTTTGCGGATAAAGGCTTGTGGAACCTGGATCCGTCTGACGGCCGTCACGTCGTTGGTGGGCGCTCAGCGCCTGGGAGTGTTGATGGTGTGGGACCAGGGAGTGAAGACAGAGCTCCCTGGCTTAGAGTTTGCAGAGGAGACGAGGCACATGGTGGACAAGGAAGACCAAACCCATGCACGAAGAGGAGAGCTAAGTAGGACAGGCTGTGAGGCGGAGGCTGGGCCCGGTGCGGCGGGAAGGAGGGGCTCCTTGCCTGGTAGCTCCTGGTGGCCACAGGGGTGGAGAAGTGAAAGCAGCCAGATGGAAGGAAGAGAGACACCCCAACAGAGGGCACCCCACAGACCACAGGCAGCAGCACAGGGGTCCTAGAGCCAGGTGGAATGGGAGACGTGTCCATGGACCTCACTCTGGTGTGTCTCCTCTGAGTCCCGGACCCCTCCCCATTACCATGCGGCCAACTGAAAACTGACTTCTGGCAATTCTCACCCCTTGCTATCTTAAGACTCATGGGGGCTCCTCTGCCTGGTGCCACAGTCTGAGGTCACACCTGAGCGAGACAGTGCTTGCTGGGAGGACGGGACCCATGATGGTCTTTAGGACAGGAGGAGCGCACCCCACCGCCACCCCCGTCACATGCTCATGACCTCCACATCCCCCAGAAGCATAAGGAAGGCTGAGGACAGTTCCCAGTGCCCCCAGAAAGGGAGGACTGGAGATGATGGCCACGACCATGCTGAGGCCTCTGCCTGGCTGGATGACAGCCCCCTGGAAGGGGAAACCTGCAGTTTACAGGATAATGTTTGTGGTTCCCTAAAACAAAGAACCGTTGTCACGGCAACAGCGGCATCCCAGAACACAGAGGCTATTCTGAGACACTAAACAATGAGTTTTGCCTTTCAAATGAATTTGATACAATTTGCTTGCAAAGCGTCAACATCCTCCGAATAAAAAACCAGTGAGCAAGAAGAGGAGGGGGGTGCTCAAAAGGCCAGGATGCCGTGGCTCCCAGGAATCCTGTCTCAAAAGGCCAGGATGCGCACAGCTCCCAAAAATCCTGTCTATTCATGAGACTCTCAATAAGCAAAACACAAAGTCAGAGATGGCGGAGGTGAGGCCAGAGCGGGCAGGATCCCGGACCCTTCCTCGGCGGCTCGGCACAGACAGAAGGCCCTACTGATGCTGTCGAGGGGCTATTTTGCCAGAGAGATGCTGGGCAGTCCTGCCCCGTGTGTTTTCTTCATCAGACACATGGCACACCACCACCCAATCCACCTTTACACTTTGAAAGGAGGAACCTTTCCCATTTGAGCAAATTCTTTGCCAGTTCATGAAAAGCTTCTGTTGCTGTTTACGACTATCTCAAGGAATCAGGATACTAACAGGTAGTGCAAAGACAAGACCAAATAGCTTTTGTCCCCAGCACTGGGTGCCTGTCACTACCACACGGGGCAAAGGGTCCTCAAAACAGCCCCTCGGTACTCAGAGACAGGAATGTGGGTGACCAAGGGGTGACAAATTGTGAGGCAGGCTCCAGTGCAAATGTTTTTGGATGGAGTAAAGAACAAGTATGCACGGTGTACACACCACACACCTGCTACGTCCCCGGTGCCCGCACTGGGCCAGGCACTTCACATTTGTGACCGTGTTTCCAACCCCAGGGCTTCCCGGTGCAACTAACACCCAAAGGAAGCCATGTCTAACAACCCATCTTCTGCCTGACAAAATTATTTTCAATGAGAATCATGTCATAACCATCATCTCCTTGATCCGTGTGTTAAGTTTTAAAACAAGTCATTTTCAAAGAATGCATCTGTATGTTGATTTTTAAAGTATCATCCAAATTCAATAAAAAAGTTCATCCTGAGAATTAAAATTTACACTGACTAAAAAATAAAATAAAATCATTCTACCTTGCAGTTCACCATTGACCAACGTTTTAAATTTCAAACATAAACAAAAGCTCCCAAGTGCTCACCTGAAACAACAGCAGCAATGGGAGACAAGCTCCCTGGCTTTTCTAGGTACTGAGCTCTCCTTTTTGCCTTAAATCCACTGTTCAGTCATAGGAATGAGGATAAGGACAGAGCCTGGAGAGCAGGACTGTGCAGGGGCCAGCCCAGGCATCACCATGGACTTGACTCTTGAATTACACAGCGGTCGCTGAGTTCAAGTGTGCCCTAGCACCACCACGGAACTGCATAACTGTAACCTAGTTCTCAACTAAAGGATACATTACAAAAAGGTGCTAATTTGACGTTGACAGCTACGTTATTAAAACTGAACAGCACTGTAGCAATTGCTCAGAACCTGGACCACAGGGTGGTGCCTGTGGCTCAAGAGTAGGGCGCCAGCCCCATATACCAGAGGTGGCGGGTTCAAAGCCAGCCCCGGCCAAAAACACCAAAAAAAAAAAAAAAAAAAAAAAGAACCTGGACCACAATTGGGAGGAGTATATTATTACTGCAATACTGTGAGCAGTCGCTATGGACATTCATCTCGGGGGGATCGGGAGGCTCAGTGACTTATCCAAGATCACACTGAAAAATCATCTAAGTCCAGGGCCTGAGCCCAGCTCTCCTCAAAGGAAGCAAACGGATGAACTTTAGAAGGATTTACCCTCGCTTGGAATCCTCTGCAGACATGGAACTCTTACTGTCTGCCCCTGGGCAGATAGCTCCATCCACCCCGCCCTCCGCACAGCCCTGTGGCGTTAATACGTTGCACTTGTTTATAAGCAAAGGCTGAGGTTCAGAGAGAATGTGTTACCAACACAGTTATGGCAAGTGACAGTTCCTCTCAGGAATTGTGGGACAGGGTAAGGAAACTCTACAAAGGACCAGACAGCTGCTCTGACCCCACAGTAGGGTCTCAGGAAATATTGAGAGACAAAGAGCTGGCATTTGGGGAAAATCACCCTCTCCCGGGGGCCACCCGCATGACCGCCTCTCAGCCCGGTCCATCTGGATGCTGGCTGCCGAAGGTGCTCACCAGCCAGGCCTTGGACAATTCCAGAAAGGATTCAGTTCCAATGAGATTCTAAAAACTGGAACACAAACAGGGCCCAATAAGAAATGAGTAAATGTCACTCCCTGCCCCGGTCACACAATTTTGTCTTATCTCTTCATGCTGAAATTTTTTATTTCTTTTCTGGGCACACAAAAAAATGCTGATTAATTCACAACAAAAGGAACAACACACGTTGTTCTTAAATTTATTTTCCTGGCTATAGTATGCTGACATCAGGTTTGTCTCCCTCTGGCTGAAGAACTCCAAAAGGAGGGGAAGCTGATGGGCCATGGCCAAGGTCAGAGCCAGGAGACCTGGGCTTAAGCCCTGGAGCCAGCCTGATCTTGGATAAGTCACTGGGCCTCCCGAGATGCACGTCCACAGCGACTGCCCACGGTGTTGCTAGCATTGGCCTCCTGCTGCTCTGCTTGGTTCTGTTCTTCCCTCCCCTGCCTACCGGCTGCAGGACAACCCTATGGCCTAGAACTGGCCATTGGCCTGGACGTGAATGAAGTCACCACGATTTAAGGGAAGGACACCCCAGCTCCATGCCCTCGCCCCTGGCTCCAGCCAAACTCTGCCCTTCCGGGTCGTGCTATTTCCCCTTCTTTCCTTTTCCGATTCTTGTGCATTTCTGAGAGTCCCCCAGGAACCTCCCAGGGGTCTGATAGAGGGGGGAGAAAATCAACATCTTTGACCACTGTGATTAGCTGACCCAAAGCCATGTCATCCGCTGAAATCCTGATGCTCTGATGGCAAGGAGTAAGGGGTGCACTCAGGGTGAAGGTGACCAGAGGGAAGTCAAGTTCAGGAATGGAAAGATGGACACGTCCTGTGAATACTTACTGCAGAGAAAAGCACATCATTCTCTCCGGCACTAGGAGAGAAGAAGCCTGACGAGTTTACAGCCTGCTCAGCATAGGTATCAGGCACCATGCAGGGGAGGCGCACTGGTGCATGGAGCAGACAGAGCCCCTGCCCGTGCACCTGGTGGCTGGAGGGAGGGAGCGTCAACTGTTCTAGAACGACGTTCTGGCACCTGAGCGCAGGGCTGCTGGAGACCCCCGGCACAGGAGGAAGAAATGCTGGACCAGCTTGAGCCGCACTCTGCTGGTGACCACAGCACTGGACCTGGCTACTGTGCCCACAGCTCACATAGGGAAGACGCAAGGCGGCACTGTACCCAAGTTTCACGCGGCAGTGAAAAGGCAGCTGCCTCTCGTTTGGCTGGAATGCAGGTAGATCTTTACGGAGAACTGGGAATTAGGGGCGGGCTGACCAAGTCAGTTGCAAAAGTGGGACCCTCGATGGACTCTGACAAAGTCCCAAGACTGGGCCACGCCTCTCGATATAACCTCAGCTTCCCCTCCAGGAGGGAGGGCATTCAGTGCAAAGACACAGGCTCTTACGTAAGCTTCCTGCCCCAGATGTTCTCTGGGGCAATTTACCATATCAACAGGATGAATGGGGTTCACTCAGGAAATTAAAGGCACTCCCTTTTCAGCCCATAGGAACCCAGGATTCCCACAAGCTACAAGACATGTTTGGATCCAACCAACCAAACTCATGGGCTCACCCATCCCAGGACACCATCATGATGAGCAGGGGCCCAGTGGGGGAATGGAGTGCACCCCAGGGGTTTGCTGCAAGAGGTGGGCTCTCTTCTGCTCCCTGCCAAGCCATGTCCGGGGGCCTGCCAGGGCTGAAGGCAGCTTCCTTTCCACTGGCTCCTGTGAGCTGTGTCCAGGGCCATGCACACATGCTGACTGATGGCCTAAGAGAAAGACCCCAGTCCTGGGGTCCAGCCATACTCCAGCCCCACCCACAGCCCACATTCTTCATCCCCTTTTAGTTTTCCGGCTTTCCCTTGGGGGACCCCGATGGATGTGCCCAGGGTCTGGACCAGGGGAAGGAAAACATTTTCTAGAACTCTTTCTTGTCCTGGCCCCGTCTTGGTGGCCCTTTTGGGCAGGACGGCCCACGTGGCTGATGGCCTCAGAGACGAGAGCACATGGATGTCTCCGAGTTGCCCCTGGACCTGCTGAGGTCCAGAGGCCCTTCCCCACCACCCGAGACTCAGTGATTTCTGCTCTTCTGCTTCTTGTCTGATGACCACAGCTGCCTCTTCAGCTGCTCGCTGCGTCCCTCCTGGCCTGGCTAAGACCCGCCCTGCTTAGGCGCACATGTGTATAAATCCTTCCATCTATGCTAAAATCTCCATAAAGTCTTTCTACTTATGCTTATTAGCACCAGAATTAGAAACCTTTTCTCTGTTCAGTTTAATTCGACCACACATATTCTTCCAACTTTATGAGGCTCAAATACTTGAAATCCCAAATAGAGCTTCCAGAAAGGACTCAATTCTCTCTGTTTGAATTTGGGCTCAGCTCTAACCAGAAGAGTAACCTGAGGGCAGGGAGTAGAAACACAGAGATGTGATGTTATCATCTGGAGTGGCCACCAGGGCCAGTCCAAGATGACAAAGAGAATTCTGGATGGGACCCTCATCCTTCTAGAACTTGGGCTGATGTTGTTGTTCCAGCTCCCCTCCCCCACCCGCATTTCCTTGGCATGTGGCCAGAATGAAGATTCCCTCCACTGTTCCCCAACTTCAGTAAGTATACTGTGAGTGGCTTGATGCAAGAAAGTCCAGGAATTCTGGGTTCCAGTGCCTGTCCCCGAAGGTTGCACAGGGCTCCACAGGATTGTTGGAGACTGGTAGATCCCTACTGAGGGACCCTCTCTCCTGGTGGTCCCACTGATCCCAATCTGGATTCCTGCAGTTGCTCCCAGGCCTGGAAAGTGGGGGACACCACAGGGAAGGCCACGAGTGGGGGGTCAGGACAGCAGAATCCACATGAGTCCCAGCACTCTCCCAGAAATGGGAGAGAACCTGCCAACTTTGGTGGGAAACAGATGTTTGTGACATTGCCGCCCTCTGAACCGCCGGGCTGGCATCCCATCTGCTGTGTCGTCCACTGAGGAACTGCCTGCCACCCAGCGGCCCCACAGGAGCTGTGGCTGCTGTGACAGTAGGAGCCGGAGCCTGGGCTGTGGAGCCCCCAGTCTAGCCCAGGGAATAAGCTGCACATCCCAGTTCTATGAAATTAGCCTCTATCTGCAAGGAAAAAGGAGGTCCTGTGACGAGGAGCCCCAGCCAGAAGAGTTTGGGGAGACGGGCAGAGGAGTGCTGAGGAAAGGGGGCAGCTAGAACAGAGGACACAGGTGGACGGGGACAGCCCCTCCATGGTCCTGACAAGTAGGTAGGAACAGCTCAGGAACCAAGGAGCCTCTAAGGCTTCCACTCAAGTCACCTGGATGTGGACACAACCCGCTCTGTGTGGCCGGGGCACATGCCCGGGGGGACAAAGCGGCCAATTCTCTTGTGTGGGTTTTGTTCCCTCCCCTCCTCCCTGGCATGCTCCCTATGCGGGCGTCTGAGGGGTCTGGACTGGCCCTGTGGGAGGACAGTGTCTGGTCCCACTGGACTGCGTAGACTCGTGTAAAACTCCCACCTCTTAAACACAAATTCCGTCCACAGGACCAGGAGGCCAGCCTGGGCTGGGGTCCCATCTGCCTCCCAGTGACAGGCGTCCTGTGAAGACAAAGCATCCAGGGTAACTGCCCACACTCAGGCCAGGTGCAGAATCTCCCAGGGGGGCTTTCTGACCGGGATTGTGAGTGACAGGACTGGTAGGGTATGAGGTGGGGTGTGGTGTGTGTGTTGGGGGAGGGGGGGTGTTCCATTCATATTCTCTGGGCTCCCTGGGGCCACCAACTGCCAACCTCCACATGATAAGCACTTCTGAAAACACAGCTTTCACCATGAAGACAGGTGCAGGTACAGGATGGACACAGATCTTTAAGTGGTGGCTGATGTCCAGGGAGCTTGCGCTGTTCTCTTCCCAGTGGGTTCCGGGGTTACAGGGATGGGTGAGCACAGAGTTCCAGGACCCAGGTCTCCTGTACCTGCAGCTGATACTTCACCTATTCTACAAAACACACTTAGTTCACTTGCGAGAAGGGCTCCATTGTTGGAGAGAAGTCTGACAACCTCGGAGTGAGCCCCATAATCCCCACGGGGACACAGTGAGAATATGAATAAAGGGAGGAGCAGCTCATCCCCATGTTTACAGAAGCGGCCACCTCTGTACCATCCGTCTGGGCTGGCCTAGTGTCCAGGAAGCATAGGAGGCTGGGCAGCCCACCTGGCCCTCCGGGAGGACAGAGGCACAGACCTGAGTACCGCAGCAAAGAGGGGAAGGTGGAGCAAACAGACTCAGATCAATAGCAAAATGCCGAGAGGATCTGCCCCAGATGCGGGGCAGGCAGGGCATGCGGCAGGGCTGGCAGAGGATCTTCTGAGGTCCGAGGGAGGGGCTGGAGGAGCAAGGTCCCAGGAAGCAAAGACAGCAGAGAAAAAGCAAGGGTCCCACCAGCACTGCCAGCAGTTACGGTGGCTTTGGAGCCAGGGACATTGCTCCCCACTCCCTGTTACTACTCTTGCACCCTTGACAAGCAGCTGAGCTCACGGGGCCTCGCCCTCCCAGTCTGTAAGACGTGGCAGTGGCGGCTTCTCCCTAACGAGGTGTCCTGTTGGTCACTAGGACTTGTATGCGCAGTGTTGAGCAGAGGCCAGCACGGGAGGGGTCAGAGCACATGAGCTATTTTTGTTGCTCATTCAAGGCAGCTGCTGCCTCCTTCTCCAGGAAGCCCTCCTGACTGTACACCCTCCCCCCGGGGATTTAGTGCCCCCTGAAGCTGACTTGAGACCTCTACCCCAGATACCAAGGTGGCATCAATGAGATGGGGGAAGATTGCCTCGAAGGATTCCAGAGAATTCTGGAGAGGACATACTCACCTCCTTCTGGGACTCAAGTCAGAGCCACAGACTGAGGATAAAGGGTGAGAATGACTTCAGGGTAGCAAGAACCAGTCTCAATCTGAGATAGGATTTGTGCCATAAAAGGACAGTGTTGGGGGATGGACAGGGATTCCCTGGTGAGAGGAAAGGGGGAGTGAAGACCCTGATGAGGGTAAGGATGGGAATGACCCTACAACTGTGCAGACTGCATCCTCAGAGTGGGAGAGTCTGCTTTGGTCCTGACCTCAGTGGTCTTTGTCCATGCACAGGGAATGGTGGGAAGCTGAGGACAAGATCAGAGCTAAAGAACCAGAGGAAAATCTCCGGGGCCATAAACCCCTGGTCTGAGAAGCGTGAGGGTGGTCTGTGCCAAGGGGCCCAGGAGCAGCTGGTGCCCAGGGTCGCGGGAGGGACATCCTGGGAGAACAGAGCAGGAGTGGGGTGCCAGGAACCAGCACTGCAGAGAGGGCTCTGGGGTTGCTGTGACAACCGTGGTGAGGGCTAGGGGTGCTTGTCACATGTGGGGTGGGGCCTGGCACACTCCATGTCCAGCAATGCCTGGGACAGTCCCATATTGATTCTGAAGGACCCACCAGACATGTGGGCAGATATGAAACCTGGTTACCATACGGCACACAAACACAGCATTCTTCCCCAAAGCTTTAATATTCCCTGAATTTCCTCAAAACTTAACCCACCACATGAATGAAAAAAAAGTATGTTTTGTTGTGTTCAGAACTTTACTGAGCGGCATTGACCATTTCAGGAAACCCCCCCTCCACTAAGGGCCACACACCACCAGCCACATGTGGAGCTCTGGGTCCAAGGGTGATCGTGTCTAGGGGGGCAGCCATGGCAGTAGGTCTCCTGGGTGGATGCCCCGTGCAGCACAGGTCAGCTGCACTGCACAGTCCTTTCCAAGAATATTTTTATGTGGTAGTTAGGATGTTATGTCAATTTTTAAAAAAACGACGTGTGTGTTAGGTTACGTTACCCGGCAGCTTCACTTGAGGGTGACGGGTACGTTACACAGTACGAAGGGGCCGGGGTGTGTGGTCGGGAACCGGAGGACAAGGATGACTCTGCACCGAGGGGAACTGTGGTTCTCCATGTGGTGTGTGGTGAGGGCTGGGCTGGGGATGGCCGGCGGTCTCTGGAGCTCCAGCCCTTCTGCAGAGCAGGCTCTTCCCTGGAAGCCCTCGCTGCCCTGGAAGGGGGAGCAAAGAGCTGCAAAGGCTGGGGTTCAGGCGAGAGCCCAATCTCCAGGATGGAAAGTTGCTGTTCCACGTGTGTCTGGTGGGCCACGTGCTGCAGGCCACACTTCCTGGCAGCCACGTGTGTCCACTGCGCAGAGGCAGCATGACCAGGGACCCCGTGAGGAGCACCTGCCCTGCCCTCCTGCGGCAGTGGCCATCGGCTAAAGGGGCCACAGGCCATGTGGTGGGCCTGAGCGAGCCCAGAGGCTGCCTGGAGGCACAGGGAGAGGTGTGGATAGAACGTGGCCACGAAGACAAGGGACATGGAGACGCAGGTCGGACAGGAGGCCAAGGCCTCACGCTGTCGGGACAGAAACCACATGTACTCAGCATTCGGGACAGGCCACACACCACACAGGACGGCGGGTCCCCCAAGTGGAAACACACCCAGGCGTTGGTGTTGGAAATCAACCTGACACAAAAACACACTCCCTGCCTAGACACACTTGCAAAGTGACGGTCCCCTTGTACTGCATTCTGGCATGAGAGCTGCGCCCTATAATTCAGGACAAAACTTATAGACAGATGTTCAGGCAGGAGTGGGGGTCCAGGGGGCACAACCACAGCAACACGCACATGTCAGTCCCTTTGGCCAACACAGAACGGAGACCAGTCAGGACCCCAGAACGGTGCACGGGACAACAGAGTGGGCCACGTCCACATAAAGCCACCAGCCCAGAGAGTGGTGTCAGCTCCACACACACAGACTGGAAACCACACGCCTGGCCTCACACAGCTCACTCAGTCCTGCCGGGGGGACGGGGCAAGATTAGAGTCCGCCCCAGTGACAGGTCGCGGTGGCAGCTGGTAGCTCACATCCACTTAGAAACTGCTGTGTCCGTCAGAGCTCCGATGCCCTCCCCCTTCTCAGCAACTTGTTTTGAAAATATTCTATGGGAATCTGCTCGATAGCTGTATGATTTCTACAGAATTCTAGATAAAATACTACCCTGACTTTCCTTGGGAAGGTTGCCTCTTATTACTCATAAAGGGGGGCTTAATAATGGGGACCCCAAGCATCCGCTTTAATTAAATAAACAGGTTAGAACTGGGGGCTCGTCCTCAGGAGCTGCTGCTTCCGACACACAAAGGGTCCTGTATTTACTTAATGCCGTGATCTGTGTTTCCTTGGAAGTAGCACATTTCACAGTCAAAATGCCAGGTACACTGAAATCTTCCCAATCAGATCTATTTTATCTCCCAGCAGGTGGTATCTACCAAATAGGTATATTTTTAAAAGAATCACCGCTCAAAATCAGCCTGAATTTCACATTCTCTCACATAGATACACACACGCACACACATGCCCAAAATATTACATTAAGAAATCTGTTTGAAAACACCACCCTCTCTCCATCATCTATACATATCTAAAGCACAGTTACACAGGGACCCGGTCCTGAAACCTAGCAACAGTCTCCAAGCCTCCCTCAGCCGCTAATCAGCACCCGAACGCACACATCAGCTCAACGTGCTCCATCTCGGAGAGCAAAAACCCCTCGCTTCTCTCTCCAAAGCTGCGGAAGGACAAGAGGTATGAAAACAAACCTTGTTTGGTTGAAGAAGAACAACCCATGTCATTTAATCCATCTGTCAGTGCATCTCCCCACAAAGCCAGGCAAAAACAAAAATAACAAAGACCGTAAAAAATAGGTTATCCCAGTCCAGAGCTTATCGGCTGGCAACATGCTTAATACGTGCGCGACCATCTCGGATGCGAGCCCGCCAGCTCCTCAACGGTCTGGATGCTGGGGGCTCTCCACCCTACAGAAGCCATCGTATATGCTCCATAGCAAAACCTTTTAAACCCTGCTGGGCTCATTGACTCAGCCACTGCTAAACACTGGATGACAACAGGCAGGGATTAACTTTGGTATTCATGGGCGCTTCTAAACCATCACTTTCTTCGAGCTGACAAATAAAATAAGCCAAATGGAGGTCATGTTTAATTTTTTTTAAAGAGGAAGGGGCGTAAAAAGAATGAAACAGCAGCAACATACATGCTCTCTGGATTGTGAACAGAGTGCTTCGTGACAAGATGAAATCCTTCTTTTAAAGAGATAGACGTGTATCCACACGGCGCTCCAGATCCGTTTCTGGATTCTACAGACCTCAACGTGCCCATTAATCACGTTGCTGGGTTTCAGCGTGTTTCGTGTCTCGGCCCCCGAAGCCACATTCGAGCATCCCAAGTGCTCTTATTTCCTGGCACTGATCTTCTTCTGTGTTTAGAAAACAAAGGCTCCCACCTCTCAGTGGCAAAGGCTATTTGATCTTTTAAAGGGACTTTTTAAAAGAAAAACACCCCACTGATTAGGGTGCATATGGGAAGTCTGGAGACTGTTTAGTATTTTAATTGACTCAGTCTCTGTGAAGCATCATAATGGACCCCATGCTCACCCTCGGCGTGGAGTTTGGAGATCCCGCCACCATGTCTGCCTTCAGAAACTCAACCCAACCTGACGTAGGTGAAGGTGAGTCTTACCTCTGTCTCCTCCGAGTCCAGAATCCTGACATGTGATGCTGGGTTCTCCAGGATGGTGTCCCAGCTCCACCACGCGCCTGATGAACAGAACTCTGCTGTGAGCATGAGAGTTTGTCCTGACACAGAAGCAAGAGCTCAAGTTCAAGGGACCAGTCCCAATTCATCCCTATTTCTTCCCAGCTATGATGGCGCTTGGACGTCGAGCCTTGCTGAAGAGAATGACACCGTGTTTCCTGAGGCTGATGGTGATGGACAAATGGCACCCGGAGCGCCAGCTGAAGGCTTCTGGGGACGATCTACAAGTCGCTTGCCACCAGCCAAGGGGCCCGGAACAGATAAAAGAGCCTTGACCGCGAAGGATTAGGGCAGCACCCTAAAGGCCACTGGGGGTGCTGGGTGGGCGAAGCCACGTCACAAAAACCAGAATCAAAAAATGGAGTGTCCACCCACCACTGAGTATGACCCTGGAAACAGCCGGCATAAGGACCAACCAGCACGGCACCAGCACGGCACCAGCATGGCACCAGCACAACCCCTGCCTCCAAATGCCTCCCCGCCCGGGTCTTGGTGAGCTCTGCCTCTCCAGGACTCCAAAAACACATAAGAGGCATTAAAACATCACCCTGTGACAACCACGTCCAACCCAGCAACTGATAAGGTCGGGGACAAGGCAGGCAGGCTGGTGTGAGGAAGGTGGGCATGGGAGAAGGGCTGCCTTGGAGTGTGAACATGGAGGGGGGCGGGGCATTCATTCCACACGCGTGTTTCTGAGGCTGGAAACACACGAGGGGCGGCCAGAGTCAGCTCCTGCCAGGAGGAGGTGACAGGCTCCTCCTTTATGGCTGACAGCTGTAACGCAATGTGTGTGCCCTACAGTGGGGTGAATGGTAACCCCAAGAGATAAGCCCATATCCAAACCTGCAACCCCTGTTGACTCTGACCTTGTTTGGAGATAGGGTGTTTGCAGAGGTAATCAGGGAAGGATCTTGAGATGAGATCACTCTGGGCTTGGTGTGGGCTCCAAACCCAGACTGGTGTCCCATAAGAGAAAGGGGTGGGAGTGTCGATATGTAGGTGCAAAGAGTGGAGGGCCACAGGAAGACAGAGCAGAGGCCAGGGTGACGTGGCCACAGGAAGACAGAGCAGAGGCCAGGGTGACGTGGCCACAGGAAGAGCAGAGGCCAGGGTGACGTGGCCCCAGAAAGACACAGCAGAGGCCAGGGTGACATGGCCCCAGGAAGACAGAGCAGAGGCCAGGGTGACGTGGCCACAGGAAGACAGAGCAGAGGCCAGGGTGACGTGGCCACAGGAAGAACAGAGGCCAGGGTGACGTGGCCACAGGAAGACAGAGCAGAGGCCACGGTAACGTGGCCCCAGGAAGACAGAGCAGAGGCCAGGGTGACATGGCCACAGGAAGAGCAGAGGCCAGGGTGACGTGGCCACAGGAAGACAGAGCAGAGGCCAGGGTGACATGACCACAGGAAGAGCAGAGGCCAGGGTGACGTGGCCACAGGAAGACAGAGCAGAGGCCAGGGTGACGTGGCCACAGGAAGACAGAGCAGAGCCAGGGTGACGTGGCCACAGGAAGAGCAGAGGCCAGGGTGATGTGACCACAGGAAGACAGAGCAGAGGCCAGGGTGACGTGACCACAGGAAAAGCAGAGGCCAGGGTGACGTGGCCACAGGAAGACAGAGCAGAGGCCAGGGTGACGTGGCCACAGGAAGACAGAGCAGAGGCCAGGGTGACGTGGCCACAGGAAGAGCAGAGGCCAGGGTGACATTGCCATAGCCAGGGAGCAAGGAGACCCATTGGTGGCCACTGGAAGCTGGGAGGGGCCGGGGAGGACCCTCCCCGAGGGATATAAAAGGGATGAACCTGCCACCACTGGAATCTGGGGCTCTGGCTTTCAGAACCCTATGACAGTAAATTCCACATGTTTCAAGCCACCCAGGTGGAGTTCATTTGTGACACAGCCCTAGGAAACAGGCACACAGCCCATCCTTAGGTTCTGGGCAGGTCCTGGGAAGCAAAGGCGGAGCCAGGGCTGGGAGGTCCAGCATGAGACCCACTGGAGGGATGTGGAAAGGCGAGTACAGAGGCCCCCCTAGACCTACCCGATCAGACTCTGGGGTGGTGCTGGGCATCTCACCAGCATCCCGGGGACTCAGAGGCACCCCAGGCCTAACAGGCACTGCTGGGTGCTGGGAGGCTTGACATAGGAGATACAAGAACAGAGTTAGGAACAGGCTCTCAGGATCTGCCCTGGGGATCAATTGTTAGCAATACAACAGACTCACTGGGGGTGAGGGATGGACAAGGAACCAGATTTAGGAGGAATAAGGGAAAGGGGGTTGCAATGGGCAAAGAGGCACAGTGCAGGAAAGAGTCTGCGTGTCTGGACGGGCAGGTGCTGTGCTCTAACAGCAAGTGACAACAAGCGCACTCCACACCGAGGGACGCGGTCCTTCCAACACCACTTCCAGGGCATTCTGGGCTTGGTGTGGGCCCCAAACCCAGAGGGTAGAGGACACTGTCCTCTGTGGTCATCCCCTGCCAAGGGCCAGAGATGAGTTGATATTTCTGAATCTCTAATACGGCACAAGCCTGCAGGGGAGAAGGTGCTCATGGAGACCTGTCCCAGGAGGCCAGCAGGTGGAAAGGAGCTGGCCAGAGTCCAGGCATCTCTGGTGCCTGGTGTTTCAGGTATCTAAGGAAGTTCAAGTACAGCATGGGAAGAAGGACCCCCCCCCCGCCCCCAGGCATAAGCAGACGGTGTCACTCAGGTTGGAAGACACCAGGGCAGCTCTGCTGGACTTCTGGGCTGACAGTCTCCAAGACCAGAACTCTTCCCTCCCCGAGCCCCATGGAGAGGCTCTACAGCCCTGAAAGTCTGTCCTCCTCCCTCCCTCTCTCTGTCCCTCCCACCCAGAGCAGTGTGGGAGGCCTCCGGGGTGACCCTGGCAGATCTTGGCACTGACCGTTCTGGGAAGGGGCGTCCCTGGGGCTTCCTGGTATTTCACAGTGGGTGACAAGTGTCAAGAGGAAGACACTTCTCATTGAAATGTTAGTAACGGATGTGGAAGTTGAAGGGGGATCCAAGAATTGCCAAGAAAAGAACCGATTCTGCAGGTGGGACGTGTCATGACTCCTCTCTCAACGGGAGACGGGCGCTCCGGCACCCCTGGTCAGAGGCCACCGTGAGTTTCTGCCTGGACCTGTGGGGCCAGTGCCTAATCCTTCAGTTACTGATTCTCAGACAACCCCTCTGCAAGCCCCAGGCTTGGTTCAATACCATGGCACAGACGTCCTCTAGTTCTGCCCCTTCCTGTCTAACACATCCAGGGAGCTGGCCCAGGGCAGAGAAATGCTAACCCCTGGTGACCACAGAGGGATGGGGCCCGGACGGGGAAGCAGAAAGGAGAAATCCTGCTGCCTGTGGCAGGGACCCTCCCTGTGCGTGGTCGGTGGCACCCACCAGTCTAGCAGCGCGGCACAGCACAGGTCTGAACTAACTGGGGACGGGGAGTGGTAGGTAAACACATGAACTGTGTCTCAGTGCCAAGGCTCTCGGCAGCTACCCAGAGGACCTCAGAGGGGCTGAGCCTTAGAGTCCCAAGCAATCAACTGCTTGTTAAAATACTTACACCTGCCTACCCAGGAGTCCGCTCATCCCCTACCTACTTCCTTCTGCCCCCGCCAATGCTTCCTGGCATCACTTTCCCAATGCACCATTTGCCCTCAAACCCCGATTCCGCCTCTGTCAGGCACAGCTGCATGTAGACTTGGAGATCTGAATGAACGTGATGGTGGACATTGGCTCTGGGTTCACAGCACTCAGTAAGCACCAGCTGTATCCCTGTGGTTATTCACTCACCCAGATGTAGGACAGCTTTCTTAGACAATGGCAAAGGCCTGCACGCAGGGTTATGCAGACCCATGTAGGCAGACACACAAGCTAGGGGAGAAGACAGTGTCAGCCCATCCCCACACACACTCAACACGGCCCCCACCCAGAAAGGCAGGGCAGGCAAAGTGAAGGTGACCGGAGTCGACTGGGTTCAACGTAGTCTGAGTCAAGATGTTACAATCCTCGTCTATGCTGCCATCAGTCCACACACTGGGAGCTGTCCGGGTCACAGAGGACCTCAACCTTCTTGCCCTTAATCCCTCTCTCTCCCTCTCTGGGAATTTTTCCACAACGTAGATTTAGAAGGCCCGTCTGCACTGACGCAGTTTGCTAGTTCAAGATCACAAATCCTTCCACGACTTAGATAACAGAAGAGTTCTTTTGCTTTGCTTCTTTGGAGGTGCAGAAGAAACCCTGTGGGGAAGTGCCGATTTTCTAAACTATCCTTTCCCTTCGGGGCCCTGGGAAAGCCCTAAAAAGCAGTAACAAATAGACGTGGACGTTGCTGCACCCGCGCTCCACTGACCAGAGAGCCAGCCCCACATCTCTACCGCAAACCTGGAGTGACTCACAAGTGCACAGAAACCAGAGACCTGAAACCCAGCACCACGAAAGCCGGAGTCACAGCAGCCTGCTGTAGGGGCCCCTTCTGTTAATAGGGACGCCGTTTATAACTTAAATCAGTAACAGATCAGAATGGGTGGGTAGTAATTAAAATGTACTTACCCAAAAAGTCGTTATTACTTCTATTATCATAACCAAAAAAAATCTGTCTGTAAAGAGACGTTTGTATCACAGATAAGGAAGATAATCTCGAAGGTGAAAAGACAATGATCATCCCTGGGCTGGGTTTTAAAATCAACCCAGTGCTTCAAAGGAAAGCAAGGTATATCCTGTTTGGGGGGTGGAAAGTTTAGTGATTGGGGATGGAAGGAGGTTAAGGGGCTACGAGTGGTGGAAAGAATTGTAGCCTCTGGACAACAAAGTTGGAAAGATAAGGACATTTGCCCTAGACTGTTTACCGCAGCTCAATTTACAATCACCAAAGTGTGGAAACAGCCTACATGCCCCCCAGCCCTGGAACGGCTAAACAAGCGTGGTGTATGTATACCATGGAATACTATTCAGCCTTTTAAAAAGATGGAGACTTTATATCTTTTGTATTAACCTGGACGGAAGTGGAACACATTATTCTTAGTAAAGCATCACAAGAATGGAGAAGCAGGAATCCTGTGTACTCAATGCTGATATGAGGACAATTAATGACCTAGTAAACGGTGGACGGTGGGGGGAGGAGAGAGCAGAGAGAGGGGGCGGAGGGTCACCGTGTGTGGCCTCCCTTTGGGGGTGCAGGACACCATTATAAGAGGGTCTTTATCTAACAAATGCAATCAATGTAACCTGGTTCTTTGTACCCTCAATGAATCCCCAACAATTAAAAAAAAAAAAGTTGGAAAGGGGTCAGATGCAAAATGAGGAATTTTGCCCAGCGTGACCTAGTTAATCAAGTCTATGCTGTTCCTGGGCTTCTAGTGAAATGGAACTTCCAGCCTGTGACACCTGTCCTCTAGCCTGGGAGTGAGCCCCCCGTAAAACAAAGATAAGGATCCCCTTCATGGAACAATACCCACAATAATGCTTTAAACATCAGGAGACTGACAGAGGTCACCACCCCCTCACTAGTAAAACAGCAGTTAATAATTACTGATACAGAGTAAATAAAATTGGATTTATGTGACCACTAAGGTAACCCCTAACCAGTGAAACCAGGACAGCACGCCCAGCGGCCTGGGGGGCAGCAGTGGGAATTCCTACAGATGAACGTAGGAGGGATTGGAGGAAAGGGCTTACATGGGCGTACTGCCTTTGTGAGGCAGCTCCTCACTCACCAGGGACCCTTTTCCACTCTCCTGGAAAGCCTGTGCTTATCTCTGCTTTCCTTTATTCTTTCTCTTTAAAAAAACTCTGCTTCTATTCTGCTACATCAGGGTCCCGCTGCCTCACTTTCCACTCCCCAGTTCCTTGCTCTTCCCCTTATTCCAGCCGAACTAGCTAGTTCAACAAGCCAGGCCCAGTGAACAGCTCAGAGGTGAACTCTTATTACCTCTAACGTCATATATTCCAAGAAGGAGGGTGGGGCTGTGACTCTGAAGGGCGTGGCTTAGTGTTTGGGGCGGCAGGCCCAGAGTTCTCTCAGCTCCATCTAGGCAGTAGGATACGGAAGATGCCCCTGCTTTGCTGTGCAGGTCCCAGTCACGGTGAGCAGTTTAAAAGGATAATGCTGGTAGCCTAGAGCTTGCAACCGCCGCAGAAAACTCCTTGGGGCTCGAGGGGCTCTGCGTCCAGGTCTAGGGACACCTGCCCTGGGGCTCACTCCCCACCCATCTTTACCTTGTACCCCCGCTTAAAGACTAGAGCCCCATTCCCTACACGGCAGCCAATATTTTTAGACCTCACACCAAACCTACCCTATTGCACCGCTCTCGGCTGTTAGAGAGGAGGTAGGAAGACAGTCTCTGGCCTTCCGAGAGCTCAATTCATTTTCTAAATCACTTTGCAGAGGTCAACTCATCAGTCTCGATAATGCGCTCACACAGGTGTTCATGCAGCTGTGGTGTCACCCTGGATCTCAGAGCAATTAAGCGATTTTCCCCGGCTCACAGGAGGCCCCGAGTGTCAGTGTCGTGCCCAGCCTCCTGGAGGCCCCGATGCTTAGCACGGGGCACTCGACGGTGCAAGCAAAGCATCGGCTGAGTGACCTTGTGCAATTCTCCAAGGCAGGGTGGGTGCCAGCCACACTCGATGCAAGGCACACATTCGACACGGTGGAGACTTGACAGGCAAACACAAGGTTTTGCTTGCCCCTGACGCCACAAACAGGGTGGGTGGCACAGGCAGTAAGAAGCAGTGACTTCTCAAGGCACCAGGAAGCCCCCCGCCCCCCCCTACCCGGAGATGGGAAGGCTCCATGTTTGCAAGCTCACCGCTGCTGGTCCAACGGGGCTGCTCCCCACTGCAGGTCCTGTGGAAGCCCGGGGCTGGAGGACACAGGCCAGTGGGCTCATCCAAGGTGCAAGACTGTGCCCAGCTGATGGCAGGGCGATGAAAGGGAGGACGAGCCCCAGAAACTGCCCTCCTGGTTGGCACAAGAGGTACTAAAAAGGGGAGGGGTTGTCAGCATAATCGTGGGAAATGGAAGTGGAGGTGACCAGAGGGGAAGGGAGATCATGCCCCGGGCTCTCTCCCCCTCCCTGCTGAGTCGCCGCTCTTTGCCCAGATGAAGTTTGTGTGTTGTGGAATCTTCCAAGAAATGCATCTAAATCAACTGTAAATAAATCTGATTCTCCAATCCAAGGGCAATGCCCTGTGTCTGTCACCTAACACTTAGCAAGTCACCCTGCCTAATTTCTTTCCTCTGTAGATTGTATAAAAAAGGCATTGTTTTTAGAGCACTTGTCAGTGCCCAGTAAAACTCAGCAGAAGAAACAGGGCTTGCCTGCACACCCCCCGCCACACATGCACAGCCTCCCAGTACCCCACCCCGAAGGTGTGGCTATTACAACCGATGACCCTACGTCACCACCCAAAGTCCATCGTGTACACGAGGCTGGTACATTCTAGAGTTTGAACAAAGGTATAATGGCACGTGTCAATTTTTATCAAAATTTGGGAAAATCAGCTACATAAAAGATGAAGAATCCCAGAGCCCACTGGAATTCCTGGGGGACTCTCCTGTTCCCCTTCCCACTTTGCCAAAAGTCAATGATCTTAGCACGGAAAGAAACCTTCCAGTGGGGCCTGTTGGAAGAGATGAGAACATCAGCTAGAGAAGCAGGTGCACCTTCCTCAGCCCCATCCCTACGATGGCTGAAGAGATGTAAGACCAGACGAGGAAACCGCTCCCTGTTAGGTTGTTACAAAGCAGGTTCTCCTGAGTCAATCTCAGGAGAATTTTTAAAAGCTGGCATCTCCTTAGCCAAACCGAGTTCTTCTCCAGCTCATCAACGCGTCCACTTACCGATGTCTGTTTCCTTGTGGTTCTTGATGTACTCGGCCAGTTCAAAGTTGCCTGCGATGATCGCCACCTGCAGAGGAAATCGTATTCAATTAAGTGTCTCCTGCAGAACAATATATTTTTACAACACTGAAGGCCAAATGCCACAAGGAACAGTCACAGCTGTCAGGTGGCGGCCGCACGTCTCACTCTGCCGTACACCACACCTGTGTATCGCAAAGCCCCTCGTCATTTCATGATGATAAATTCATTGCTAGAACCTCTACCCAGAAAGCACGGGGGGAATTACCCCTGCAGCTCGAATTACCCGTACAGCAGTGAAGAATTCAACAAGCCCAGAGGTTGGAGACCCACCCCTGCCCCCACGCCCCACCCACTAGGTCCTGCATCTCCACAGGGCTTGACCAGTTGAGCCTCACACCACCTGGGAGTCCCATTTTTCTGATTAGATACAAGGCAGCCCCCATAACTGGAGGAGGGGGGGGAAATCTCAAAGAAAGCATTTAAAATTCTTCATCAAATTTCAGTTCAGTGGAAAAAATTCCTCCCACAGACGTATGCACAGCCAGGTGGGTGGCAGCAAAACCAATACCTACAGAAAACTATTCTAACTCGGGCCCTAGACCTGTTACCTAAGGCCTCACGATTGCTGAAATGCGGAAACAGCCAAGCAAGGGAAGTCAAGTACCCCCGGAAACCCCCAGAGAGGGTCAGAACTGCAGCCCATGTCCTGGGCAAGGCTCGCTGGGCACCACAGAGGGAGAGCGTGGGCTCAGAGCCAACATGTAGGCACCAAAAAAGGATCCAGGCCTTCCAATGCCAGCCTGGAGAGATGCACACGTATCTATGTGAGCTGATGTCAAGTGATCCTGTCGGATTAGATGATCAGTTGGAAGCCTTATGAGCAAGAAGAAATTCCTCCTCAAGACTGCGGCATCAGCTCCGGCCTGAGTGCCCAGCCTGCCCTGCAGGTTTCAGACTTGCCAGCCCCACAGTCGTGTGAGCCAATTCCTTGCACCAACTTGATGGCTAATGCATATTTTAGTACCAGGAGTCGGGGGGCCACTGTGGAAACGCTCTTGGAACCAGGTAACATGCCGAGGCTGGAAGAGTGTGGAGGTGTAAGCTGGAAGTCTTGCACTCAATGGAAATGAGAACCATGTTATTGGAACTAGAGGAAAAGCGATCCTTGTTATAAAGTGGCAAAGAACTTGGCTGAATGGTGTTCTAGGGCTTTATGGAAGGTATAGACCTTGCAAGCAAACATGGGATGTTGAGCCAAGGAGATTTCTAAGCAGAGTTGAAGGAGCAGCTGGCCCTTCCTGACTGCTTCTAGCAAAACGCAAAAGGAAAGAGAGGGCTTGAAGATCTGGAAATTTCTCAGCCTAAGCATATGGCAGAAAGTGAGGAGACCCATCCAGACTGCCAGAAATGAACACCAAGGGTGTGGCGGGAGCATGGCTTGTTAAAACACACAGGATCACAGGAGGAGCCAGTTTGCACTGACAGGGACACAGACAGGGCAAGGTGAAGGGGTGTCAGACTCAGATGGACGCTCGGGCTGGGAGTGTGCACTAATCTTCAAGAGGGAAAAATGGCCCGGAAGACAACTTGGAGATTATTGGGACCACCGCCTTGGTTCCAACAGCTAGACGGGGGCAACAGAGGAGTGGGGTAGTCTCTGGAGGAGCTGCTTCTGTCAGGCATGAAGCTAGGAAAGGAGATTTAGGGGTAAGCAGGCCTCCAGGCCACGTTCAATCAGACAGGCAGGGACCTGAGGTGCCCTCTTCCCCGTGGCCCTTCTCGCATTCAGCTCTTGACCATAGGGATGTGGACTCTGACCCACGGCATGCCCTGCTCAGGCAGGGCCAGACACTCCATTCTTTAGCCCAATGGCTATGCTGCCTCCATTATAACCAGGCCTCTGGGCCACCAGGGGAGGACATCTCCCTTCTGTTACTACAAGTCGGCCCCAGCTGAACACCCAAGTTGAACGTGGCAGACAACCAGAGGGGAGCTGCCACAGAGGTGAGGGGCACAGGCTCTGGCCCAGGCTGCCTGGTGACAATTCCAGACTTCATACCAGGCGACGCTGGGATTACAGTCAATCTATGGGCCTCAGTTTTCTCATCTGTGAAGTGGGCTTGGTGTAGAGGTTTAGAGAAATGCCAGACACACAGTCAGCCTTTGAAAAGTTCACTACAGGGATGCTGTTGTTGGGAAAATGTGCAAACCGTGGACTTCTCGCTGTGCAGGTCACCTGAGTTCCCTCCCAGCATAAATGTATAATCAGACACAAACAAGGACTCACCCAGGACAGCTGCCAAAAATAGCCTGGAAGTGGACCACCCGGCAGTGATTCCAGGCTTCGCTCTGGGAACTCAAACCCAGTCACCCACACAGCGGCAAGGCCACTTGCCCCGTCCTGGTCACAGCATCTCAGCTGATCACACAAGTGAGGACAACGCAAACGTTTATTTGTCACACAACAGCACAGGAAGCAGCCACATGCCTGTCCCCTGCCCTGTCCCTGCAGGTTCCTGATAAATGTCGCCTGGAGGAAGAAGGGACCAGTCTGATGTGGCATTTCAAGCGTGGTGCAATTGGCACTGGCAGCTGGCTTGTCTGTCTTCTTGGGTTCCAGGTCTCCCTATCAGTAATAGCAACACTGACAATGGTGAAGACACAGCAATGCCATGGGCACAGCCTCCCCGGGCCTGTGCCTGGCCGAGCACCAAGTCTTCCAACATGGAGCAGGTGCAGGCCCACTCCAGAAGTGAACCCCAAGGCCCCAGCCCACTCCTCCTGTCTGGTGTGCCCATCACCTCTCACTTAGTGCTAAACCAGATGGTTCCTCCTGTCCACCCAGCACCTGCCCCTACCCATCAGGGACACCTGGAGGTCTAGGGTAGGGGGCACCTGTCCTTGCTTAGTGCCGAAGGTGGGGTGTACCCCAAAAACCCAGGAACAAACTCCTCAAAGAACAAGCAGCAAAAAGAATCAGCACACAACTTAGGGAGTCTGGTAGTTATCTGAGTCTTGTGCCAAAGGCCCATGTTGGATACACCAGGGAGGCCAAACTGCCCGGAGACGCCTGGGAGTTGGGGGCTGTGTGGGTACAGCAGGGGGTGCTGTGTGGGTATAGCAGGGGGTGCTATGTGGGTACAGCAGGGGGTGCCATGTGGGTATAGCAGGGGGTGCTGTCTATGGGTCCCACGGGGAGTGTGGGGCATAATAAGCTGTGTCCCAGCCTCCAAGGAATGCAAACATCAATGTGGCAAGCATGAGGGATAGCCGGAGTGAGCTGGCACAGAGGGAGGAGGATGTGTGAGCCAGGCCAGGGCCCAGGGGACCCCCATGGGGACTTGGGGCCTGAGGAAGGTCTGAAGGAGGGACAAGTACCTGGCAGACAGGCAGGGGAGGAGGACAGGGGACCATCTGGTGGGTCCCACTGAAGCTCTCTGCAGATTCTACGGCTCCTGTACCCATCAGGTGATGCCCTCAAGATGGCTTCCTGGAGGGCTCTGCATGATGCCTCCATGGGGTAAGGTCACCCACCTACCCAACCACCCACTTGTCCATCCACCGACCCACCATTCTGGATACGCTGTGCCCCCCACTGAGCCTGCCCTGCCCCCAGTGCATCTTGGTCTGCCCAGGTCAGCTTCATTCTGGGTCACATCTCATGTGTGTTTCTCCAAAATTCCCATGTTGAAACCTGCTCCCCAGTGTGACAGACCCTCACGGATGACATCGGTGTCCTTATAAAAGGGGAACTGCAGCAGGTAAGGTCTGCTGTTTATAAGATGCCCCAGGGGAGGTGTTTTATCACAGCGGCCCAAGCAGACTGAGATTGCACCCACCCCCTTCTACCAGTCACTTGCACTGACCCTGGGATTAAACCAGGTACCCACAGACCTGTGCCTCCCTGCTCAGCTCAGGGCAGGAGTGGTCCCTACCAGACAAATCCCATGGAAATCTTGGCAAAAGCCTGGAGTCTGGAGAGGCAGTGGCACCTTTGCAGGTCCCAGAGGGAAAAGCTCCCTGGGGGTTTGCCAGGACCCTGTGGAACAGGAGCCTCTGCAAATCGACATGAGTTACCCAAGGGGCCTGGGTTGCTGGCGGACCTTACCCAACCCTGAGTGGGCTGACTACAAAGAGACCCCCGGGGTACCAGAGGCGACTCCTATGAATTGTCAGCTCAGCGGCTCCAATGGCTGGGCCCCAAGCCAGAGAAAGCACCGGGGCCTGGGAGTCTGCCCCATGTCAGTGCCTGCTCGGTGACCCAGCGGGACCCCAGGGGGAAGGGGGCCCTTTGTGTTCAAGGGAAGACTTTCCTAGGCAAAGCCTCAGTCCCACAGAAAGCCAAGCAGCCCAGGCCCCTGCACCTTCCCATGGCTAAGGACGGGAGGTCATCCCCCAAGCCGTGGTCAGCCTCCCTCTGGCAGCACCACGTGGCGGGCTGGGGAGCTGGACTTTTCCAGCCTTGAGACCACAGACAACCTCCTCCCACTCTGTAACGGAGGATAACAACACAAATGTGACTCTTCTGTGACTACCATGAGAATTAAAATAATTAATACTGGTTAATGGCGTAAAACAGCACCATTTGACACCCGCAGATGGAATGCAGAGATGATACCTGAAGGAGATAACATCGCTGCCCAGGTGAGCTTGTTTCAGGAACAAGAAAACAGATCAGTGTAACTCACGTTAGCAGAACAGGGGAAATCTACCTAATTGTCTCTGATAGTTGAAGGATTGGATCTCAGTTTTGATAAATGTTTTATCAAAACACATCAGATCCAACAATACGGATTCATAATGAAATCTGGTAAGTTAGGAATAAAAGTGAACTGGGTCTGCTGGTGCAGCAGTTAAAGGCGTATTGCTGCAGAAGACACCCGCCTCTGAAACTAAGCGGCCCAGGATGCCGAAGACCACTGCTCTCGGCGCAAGGAGGTGACTGTGTTTAAGTGGAGGGTCGCAGGGCAGAACGGCTTGTGCGAGGGTCTGGCTGGTGGCAGGGGCTCACAGTTTTCTCCCAGGCATTCTCCCATCCCCAAGAGACCAGACACAGTGACCTCAGGCTAGAGCTCCAGGGAAACACCTACAGCTGCAAGGCTTCCTGAGGTCGGGCTGCAACTCAGCCAACACCACCACCGCAGCAAAATCTACAGGTGGAAACACAGGTCCAGATTCTAGAGGAGGGGAAAGGGGACCCCACCTGTAGGTGGGCAGGCCACGCTCTCCACCAGTGAGGACCACAGGATCCACAGGTGCTCATCCACCTTGCCCTTCTGGAGCTGGGATCGCGTGTTAGTCCCAAAGGTCACACGGCCATATGGGACTTGACCTGGGCCCCGGAGTCGGGGCTCCTTAGGACATCAGTGCTGCCTGGCTCAGAGATGGGGCACCGATGTGGGCAAGCTACCTCCAGGGCTGCTGGTGCTCAGCACCAAGGTCACTCCCTAATACTCGGCAGGAATGTGGGGGTGGGGTGGGGGGTGTTGAACTAGCAGCTGGAGCTGGGAGATCACATTTGATGACAAAACCCACCTTCAATGTTTACAAATTTCTGACCCAATCGATAAGCAAAGTGAAACTACAATCTAACTGATGTGCCTCTGTTTTAGTGGCTCAGCTTCCTGCCAAGGCGTGAAAATGTCGAGGAGGTTGAGAAAAACCCACTGGCTGTGGCTCGGCGCCTGTGGCTCAATCGGCTAAGGTGCCAGCCACGTACACCTAAGGTGGCGGGTTCGAATCCCCAGCCCGGACCCGCCAAACAACAATGATGGCTGCAACCAAAAAATGGCCGGGCATTGTGGCGGGCGCCTGTGGTCCCAGCTACTTGGGAGGCGGAGGCAGCAGACTCACTTGAGCCCAGGAGTTGGAGGTTGCTATGAGCTGTGATGCCATGGCACTCTACCCAGGGGGATAGCTTGAGGCTCCGTCTCAAAAAAAAAACAAAAAACCCACTGGCTGTGTGGACGGGGCCTACTCTCTTAGGGAGAAGGGACCTTCTGGGAGGTATTATCCAATTCTCTGTCCTGTGAAATCTTTATGGCAGGCAAGGGAATAAAACACCTCAAAAAACATCTGCATGAAAGTTTAACAAACACATAAAAGAATGAGAAGTAATTATTTCATGTGGACCAAAATCATCCTCCCTCTCCCAAATGGATTTGCTAATAAAATGTAAATTTCGCCTTTGAAATAGCGATGGCTTTGAAGGACACCATTTGCTCCCGGAATCTTAATAGAAAGCCAAGAGTTCCATCATGTTTGCAGAGAAACGGTCTTTAAAACAGTGGCCTTGGTGGCAGCCCGAGCCTGGAAAGCCACAGGCCCACAGACACAGGGCAGTTAAGATCTTTCTATGTGGCCTTGAGGTCCTACTGATTCACGGGGCAGAGAGAGGGTGACCACTCTGTTATGTGAAGCTGAGATTCCTGGGGACTACAGATGTTCTAGGCGGGATTTTACCCTTCTGGAGTAGCGAGGGGAGTGTTCTAAGAGGTCCTCACGATCACCGCTCAGGTTTATTCAATACGCACATGTGGGCAAGCATCTGAGTGCAGCATGAGTCAGTCTTTGTGGCACGCTCTGATTCTTATTTTGCAGATTATAAAACAGGCTTCAAGAAGTCGAGTAAGTTAGATTTCTACATTCCATGAAAGTAGACCTTGTTCCGTGGATTCCAAAGCCTAGGGTAAGGCAGGTGTTATGTACAGGGCGCTAACTACAGAAAATTCTCTAGCACCTTGGTTTAAGCACAGCCTCCCTGCTCAATAAAAGGCCAGAGGGAGATTAATCATGAGATTTGATTCAGAAGCAAACACTGAGTACCATTTTCTGCAGGACAGACAATAACCAAAGAAAGAAATGACAGCTGAGACCACTGCCCACTTCCCTGTTAGTTTGCTGAGGCCGCCACAACAGAGCCCCCCAGGCCGGGCAGCTTAAACAACAGAAATGTGTCATCTCCAGCTGTGGGGGTGGGGGCTGGAAGCCCGAGATGCAGGTGTCTCAGGGGTGGCTCCTTCTGAAGCCTCTCTCTCTCTGGCCCGAGATGCAGGTGTCTCAGGGGTGGCTCCTTCTGAAGCCTCTCTTTCTCTGGCCCGCAGACGGCCACCTTCTCCCTAGGTCCTCCCACGGTCATCCCTCTGTGTGTGTGTGTCCTAAACTCCTCTTCTGACAAGGACACACAGCATATCTGATCAGCACTCACCTTCATGGCCTCCTTTTAACTTAATTATCTCTCCAAAAACCCTGCCTACAAATACAATCCAGTATATTCTAAGATGCTGGGGGCTAAAGCCTCAATATATGAACTTAGGGGGACACAATTAATCTCATAACAACTTGCTTAGTGCAAGACTGTGGGGACCTCTTTGCCTGCCTCATGGACACGTATGGCCCCCAGCAAACACCCAGACTGGAATCCTGGGACTTAAATGACGGCTGAGACTCTCTCTCCCCCAGCCTGTCTGTTCTCAGGGGGGCAGGGGTAGGAAAGGGAGACTGCAGAAGTGACTGTCACAGAGAGAAACACCGGAACAGAAATGGCTTCCTCTTCCACTCCCAGACTTGGTTATAAAAAGTTCTCACACACACCCCCAAAATTGGAAGACTAGAGCAACAGACATCCACATATTCCTCAACTGGGTTACGTGACTGTTTGCGTGCTGCTGGGCGAGTCGTGTGCGTACGCACGTGTGAGCTCGTAATCTGATTGTTCTGCCAGCCCAGCGAGAGGCTTCCCTCTCTCAGCACCTGGGCATCTTCAGAATAAAGGGAATCCGCCAGGTAATGTCCCAACCAGGACTTCAGCATCACCCCCAGACCCCTCACAGGCCTCCCAATGCCTCTTTCCTATGTTCTGTGTGTGCTGTTTTACTCTGGGTAAATACACATGAGGGAAAGGCACAGGCATTAGGGCTCCAATCTGATGGTGTGGATGAGCAGACGTAACCACATTGCCACCAGTGCACCCAGGACCAGGGGTGAGGCATGACCGACCTTCTCCTACCACAGATGAATCACGTCTCTTTGCCCAGCATCATACGCAGCCAAGGCCTCTGTCCCATACTCCTGTGTGTCTCGTGGCTTTTGCTCAGCATTATTATTATTATTATTATTATTATTATTATTATTATTATTATTATTCTGAGCTGTGCCGGTGCTGCCGCAGGCATGCAGGAGTCAGAAGCCTCTCTCTGTTGCTCGTTACTGATGTATCTGACGGTCGCACCACTGTCAGGGTTAGGGGGAGACGATGCCAGGGAAATAGCAAGACCTCCCACCAACCAGCTTAGAGCATGAAGTCTGGGAAGCCTGGAGACAGGTGGACACTGGTTCCCACGCCACGCGGCAGACGGAGACAAAGCAGAGACTCTGACTTCTCAGAAACCTTTTACTGATCTCTAACACAAAGCGTATACAAAAAACTGTACAGAGGCCAAAATTCTAATAGGATGAGAAGAATCCCGAGCCTCCAGGAAGACTGGGGGGGGGAAGAGGAAACGCCGGTACTCAGGAACTTAGGGTAGGGAGTCGTCAACAGTGGCCGACCATGTATTTAGAAAGGGCAGGGAACATCAAGATTCATATCCACAGAGCAAGCCACCAGCCTCCCTAATCGAGCTGTCCGTCGCGAGTTCTACCTCTTCACACAGGGGCTCTTAGCGACCTTGCCCCGTCTGAGGTGCCTCTGGGCTCCTTTCAGTTCCAGTGGTCTTGATGACCCCCAGGGAGAGCCCACCTGCACACTGCCCTGGAGTGAGGCGAGGCACCCCGCAGAGAGTTAAGCCTGTCTACCTCCCACCACCACCGACCGGCCTATTCACCTGACAACTGGGTTGGCTCATGTTGGGGAGGAGTGGGGGGGAGGTGAGGGAGGCTACAAAGAAAAAAGCTTCTTTGAACGTTCTCGTTAGTCCTTTTATGGCTATGCATTCTTGCTTTCTCTTGGCTAACTCCCCGGCTGTGCACTAGCTGGGTACTAAAAGTATTGTATATATTGTGTCCGACAGTTCCAGTTGCTCCAGGACCCTGCACACGTTTGGTGCTGTCCACCATCTTCATCTGGATGTGTGTGAAGGAGGTAGTTTGAAGTTTCACTTGCCTCCGTCTTCCATTTTGTCTAAATCTCATCCTTGCTATCAGTAAAACAAAATTAATTTCAATTTTCCCAGAAGCTGGAAAAAGCCATAACTCCAAAACTCAGACCAGAAGAACAGAAGCTATTAACCTCACTGAGGCTGCCACCCCCACAGGGCCGGAGTGTGAGAACCACACGTCAGTGCCCACCCCGATGGCAAGGGTGAGGGCGGCAGTCCTTCTATACAGGGGCGGTGATATCAGCCAGCAAATCTCACGCACACAGAAAATATTTCACTCTATTCAGTGAGGTGAAGGAAGTTTAACAAATTGCATGAGCTAAAACCATGCTCACACAGTAACACACAACTACACAAAAACAAGAAAGCGTCTACCTGGATTTCACCTGGTCGGCTTCTGAAAGAAACCAAACAAGCAATTCTATTAAAATCCCTCACACGGCATGTTGGGAAATGATTTCGGAGACACAAATCAAAATTATCTCACCCACAAAAGTAAAAATCACCAGTAGAAATGGCCTTTTGCCTTCGGGCCTGTGGTCTGGTCACATCAGTCTCTGGGAACTGAACTGCAGGGGTCTGGGCCAAGTTCTCCATTCGGGTTATTTTCTTCCTCACATCTCAGAACAGGAAAAGGAAATAAGAAACCCTTCCTCCCTCCCACCCCACCTCCTGGTTGTGTTTATAAATACACTCAGGTGAGGTCATGTCCTTCAGAAAGGAAAGACTTCAAACTTATCATTAATCCCAGTGCTACAGAAGAAACTTTTTATATGAAGAGATCTCTTGTCCTTCTCTCCTCCTCCGTCCTAAACGACGGACCCGATTATTAACTCAGACCGCTCAGAGAGCGAACCAAACACCCAAGAGATTTGATCTGCTGACGTGGATGGGAGGCATGTGGGTTAAACTCAACACGAGTAAATAACATAAAATTGCCTTTGAATACCTTTAGGGATAAAAAAAAAAAAATCAAAAGACATTTTGCTTTATTGGGAAAAACCTGGGGGAAGTGATTTAAGTTCCTTGTGACCAGCGGGTAAAGTTTAGGAGGAAGGGAAGCCAGCCCAGGAGGCAGAGGGAGGCCGGGAGGAGGGAGAGCTGTGGCAAAGGGGAGGGGGGTGGTTTTCCTAAATGGGTTCTTAGGATCCTCGTAAATAATTTAAAACCACTAAAAATACAAACCAAGGACACAAAGTTCCCACTTTGGGATCTGGGGGCTAAAAGAGATGATTCTGAGTTTAGATGTTGGCTCGGAAACCTGCCCCAGCCTTCAAGCGGAATCATTTCCTAAAAAGGCGTCCCTTCCAGGAAAAAGGAATCACGGCACCGAGCACACTTCTCGGCGGGGCTGCTGGCCCGGCTTTGCTGTGCTGGTGTCTTCACTAGAGCGGCTCTCTCCGTTTCCATTTGGAAAGTGCCGCTCAGTCTTAACCAAGCAACCTTCTAATTGTTGAGGCAACGCCAGGACGCTTCACTGGGGAGAGCGGTGTCTCCACTGGAGCAGCTTGTGAACCACTCAGGGAACGAACCATACTTAACTTTATTTCCATTTCCTGTTCTTCGCTGGAGATGGGAACGCTTATTGCTCTTAAATTAATCCACTTTTTGATTTAGCGTATTTACACCGGCACGGCAAACAGAGCAGTGGGGTAGTATAGGATTTCTGTTTGGGGGTATCGGGGCCCTTTGAGTAGGTGACAGGATCCCAACAGCACTAGCTGTGCGGCATCTTTTTCTAGAAGCCCAGAGAAGGTGCAACTCGCTCATCTGCACTCTGCACCATTTCCCAACATGAGCTGGGTGCTGGCAGAGCCATAGGAACGAAGACTGGACAGCGTTCCCCCAGGACGCTGACCCTCCCGGAAGACTGGGTGCGTTCTCCCAGGACACTGACCCTCCCAGAGGACTGGGTGCTGTTCCTCCAGGACGCTGACCCTCCCAGAGGACTGGACAGCGTTCCCCCAGGACGCTGACCCTCCCAGAGGACTGGGTGCATTCTCCCAGGACGCTGACCCTCCCAGAGAACTGGACGGCATTCCCCCAGGACGCTGACCCTCCCAGAGGACTGGACAGTGTTCCACCAGGACGCTGACCCTCCCAGAGGACTGGGTGGCATCCCACCAGGATGCTGACCCTCCCAGAGGACTGGACAGCGTTCCGCCAGGACGCTGACCTTCCCAACTCTCTAGGTCTCTAGGCACAATCCACCTGTCCCCAGGTGAATGAGCAACTCCCAGGCTTCCCGGTGGCCTAGCGACACCCCCTCACCCGGGCTCTGAGGAAAGGCACCCCCACACCTGCCAACTGCCCACGCAGGAGCATTCACAGAACACAGAGAAAGCCTCCGAACTCCAAGCCAGCACAGAAAGACCTTCCAGAAACAACTGCCTTGTAAGTAAACAAGAGGCTGAAAATACACACGAAAAGGAAAAAGTGCCATTGTTCAAAGTCTTTAACTGTGAACATCAGGGATCTTCTGGGTTACAGGTGTTGTTCACTTTTGAAAAAGCCCTGATTCACTCCAGACTGCATCTCGGCCTCTGTCTCCTTAATCTCAGTAACGTACTGTGGGTGATAAGCCACCAGGTCTCTACTGGCTGACAGCGACCTTTTGGGTAACTCCTGGATATTGTTTCCCCATGTGACAAGTTCATCCTCGGGTCCCGATATGACTGATGTCTTCTTTTTAACACAGAACTTGGTCCCTTGTAGACACTTCACTGCCACTGGGAATCTCATCTCCAATGCGCAGGGCTGCTGTTCCCAAATCTGCCAGCGTCTGCTAGCAGACTGTGCACCCCCCTCACCCCATCCCCTAGCAACTACATCCTGGCACCTAGCATTTTAATTCTTTCAGATATGATTCATGGTGCCATCTGTGGACAGATAATGAGGGACAATAATCCAAGAATAGCTATCAGGCATTTGCACAGCAGAGTTTTAGCATCAGTGCATCCAAGTCACGGGAATGGACGTCCATCCCAGGAGGTGGCTCACCCCTGCAGCCATGGCTCAAATGGGACCGGCAAGGTGGATCAGCTGGTCTTGACCACGCAGCCTCTGAATGACATCCTGCCCCCAGCTGTCCTGAAACCCCCAAGAACAACTACAGCATGGTCACCAAGTCCCAGAGAGAGTTAAAGGCAGCAAACAGGAAGTTACGGAGAGCACCCGCCTCAGGGTGGGCTGGTGGGACAGGGTGCAGGGTCTGAGAAAGGGTAACCCCCCAAGGCTTGCTTGCATCTGCAGGCAGAGATGCATTGTTCAGCTTTAAACCCGAGGTCATGCTTCAAAGACTTCTCAACTACTCAACTGGTGACACCCGAGGACAACGTCACTTTCTTTTTCATAAAGTCTGACAGGAGTCCTTGTACCCCTCTTATTTCGGAGTACACATCTGCTGTCAGCAGACACATATGTGTGTTTCCACATGCCACCCCTCCCCACTGTGACACTCTCTCCCGACCAGCACCACCTGTACAGAGCCATCTCCATATCCCCACACGCAGGGTTGAGGAGCGGGAATGATGCGCCCTCTTTTCAGTGGTTTGCCCAAAGCCACTGTGAACCGAGGCTGCACCACCCAGTAAGTCCTGCGGGATAAATGACCTTGGCCACCACCACTCTTTAGAGGGGAAGGCCTAGCCAGGACAACCTGGGCTCCGTATTCACGCTGCATGCTGAGTCGGTCAAACACTCACAGGAACTGTCCTAAGGGAAGATCAGGGGACCTGGGAACAGCCCAGAAGTGGCAGGGTGGGAGCCACCACAGAGCAGCCCATTGTGCCCACCTGCTGACCCATCCCATGGCCACAGAGAGGACAGAGGCATGGCATGCTCTTGACGCTTACTGAAGGCAAGGCTGGCAGAGGGCAGAAATGCTAAGTCCTAGTGTTGACCACTGGTGATATAATTATCCACCTGTGTCATTTAAATGGCAAGAAGTACCCCCTGGCCACCCTCTGGCTAGTGTAGCATTCAGCATCTCCCGCTGTCTGCAGGGAGATTTGCAGAATGCTGATGTGACTGAAGGTCCCTGTCCTCTCACAGCAGGGGAAAGGTGAGCCAGGACCAAACAATGGTTTGGTTTCCAAGAGGAAACCCAGCGCCAGAGAGTGCCAGTGCCATTAGGCACACATCTCTTCCCGCCCCACTAAGCCAGCATATCGTTTCTCTATCTCCGCGTACCTGAAGCCTGAAGGCCAGGTGTGAGGTAGTATGCGGGTGCAGGCTCAAGAAGCCAGGCCAGTATTTGGGGCGCCATGCTGGATTTTTCTTAGAAAACAAAAAATGGAAAAGTGAGGTGAAAAGAAGGAAAGTGACCAAGAAAAGCCATCGTGTGGGGAGGACACTGCTGCTTGGAGGGGAGAGGGCAACAGCTCTGGGCCCTGCGGACAGCTAACATCCCAGCCTGCTCCAGACACGCAGGGAAGGCCGCCCAGGGTGTCAAAAGGCCCCCAGGTGAATACCTCAAGCCAACCTACATTTGAAATCATTTCAATGTGAGAACCTTATCCAAGCAAGCACAGCAACTGCTATAAAGCAGGCCACCCACCAGACCCTCCGAACAGGTCCCTGCATCAGCTACACGGAATAAGTCAGCCGGTCCCTGATGGATACTGATGGCCTTGCCCTCTCCATGGAGAGAAGCCCGTCAGTGCCAATCTCACTGATACAGTTGTGTCCTAGAATCACGAGGTCACCCACCACCCATTCTTGGTCTCATCTTCAATATCGGGCACAATCCAGGTGGCTCAGTCCAAGAGTAATTGGGGAGAAATGTGCCAAAGTCTATGTGGAAATCTTTTAATTGATTTTCTTAAATCGACAAATAAAAACAGTATCTATTTATGGTGTACAACATGGTGTTTTGAAATACGTAAACATTGTGAAAAGGCTAAATTGAGCCAATTAACATATGCACTGCTTTGCATACTTATCATTTTTGTGTGTGTGGCAAGAACACTTGAAATTTACCCTCTCAGTCATTTTCAAGTCGACAGCACAGTTGTTAGGGACCGCGCTCGCCACTCTGTGCAGCTGATGTCATGAGTTTAATCCTCCTCTCGCCACCCTGGAAGTTCGGATCCTTTGACCGAGATCTCTCTAATCCCCCACCCCCAGCCCCACTGTTCCACTCTCTGCCTCTATGAGTTCAACTTTGTAAGATTTCACATACTAGTTAGATCATGTGGTATCTGTGCCCGGCTTATTCCATTTAACATGATGTCCTCCGGGTTCATTAAACAAGCGCCACCAACCAGAACTTGCTAACCGCCATTCCCCAGAGCTGCAGAGACTGCCATGTAAAGCTCCAACTCCTGGGTTCACGCTTTCTAGTTGGGTTTGGGTCATGAGCTTCAGTTTCCTCCCCTGCAAATAGAGATAATCACAGAGACCCTACCCCTGGATATTTTGTCAATTAAAAGCACACAGCCTCATTAGTAGTGCGCCCCTTGTACATAAGCACAAAATAAAAGGGTGGCTACTGTGATAATAATTATTATTTTTTAAAAGTGCTCTTTGTAAACCATAGAAAGATATATTCTAAAAACTTATTATCTATGGCAACGATGATAACAAAACGGAAAGGAGAGAGAGGAGGCTGTACTTTGTGTCTAACAGGGTTTGTGGATTTGACTTGAGAATCACCCACATATTTTACACAACCACAAATCCAAATTAAAAAAGCTATCGTTAAAAACCGAGAACATAAAATTAAACAAATGAACCTAAATGTGCACACAGCCGCTGGCATAAACAAATAGGAGGAAATTATTCCGAATGGCTTTCAAATGCAGTAATTTAATCGCACAACCCTCGTAGTGGTCTACTCCAGTGGCAAAACATAACTGCAAACAAACATCTGAAACCATTTCAGTGTCTGTGGAAGTACTTGCATGATTATTAGACAATTGTGGGTGTGCGTGGTAGGATAAACCGAGATTAGAGTGATGCTGTTCATTAAAATTTGAGGGTTTTAGTATGGTTGAGAAGAGACACAGATGTTAAGATCAACAAGGGTAAGCAAAAACACCCTGAATTACAGTGGACAATTTCAGTATGATGTATAATATCTTTAAATAAGCCCTTTTGTACTTAAGGGTTTATTTATTTATTTTAGTTTTTTTTTTTTTTTTTTTGGCCAGGGCTGGGTTTGAACCCGCCACCTCTGGCATATGGGACCAGCGCCCTAACCTTTTGAGCCACAGGCACCGGCCACTTAAGGGTTTATTTAACCTGGCCCCCAAATACCAATTTCCACAAAAAGAAACCAGGCTTCCCTGGAAAAATGGCTGATTCCATGTTTGAGACAAGAAATTTACTAGAGAAGCATTGATGCCTTACAATACCAGAAAATAGGGGTGCTGTCAGTGACCATGAGGTCCTGTCAAAGGGTTCGGGAAATGGCCTGAATGAGCCTCCACTGGGCACAGATGAAGTAGCTGGAGACAGATGAAGGCTCCCACCAGAAAGAGAATAAGCAAACATGTCTTTAAAGCATCAGAGAGCTCCTGAAGCCACCAAGATCCGAGGTCTGAAACGGGACAGCCGTCACAAGAGGAGCTGTCCTTCGAGAGCTGCCTCAGAATCTGGGATCATGTGTCCACTCCAGACTCAGGGAAAGGGCCAAGAATTGGTTCTCAGGCACAGGGCCAATCCCCCCTGCCGAGTGCAGAGAAATCACTGGAGTTTCTGGAAGTCAAGAGGGACTTGTGTGGTGAAAACTGCAGATCTGAAGGGCCAGTAATCTGGGTGAAGGAGGATTTTTCTTCCAAGATATTTTCTGCATTCTGAAACTTGTAGGGGCAGAAGGCACCAAAAGCTAAGTGTAGGAATGGAAAGCAGGACCTACTGGGTCAGCACTCCTGGCTCTCATTGCAGAAGGAAAGGAGAGATGCAGGGAGAAAGCATCCTCTCCAAACCACAACTCAGCCTTGACCTAGCTCAGTCTCTGACTAGATTGAATGATAAGCCCCCACTCTACCTACAAAGCAGAAGACAGGGTAATCTTCTCTGAGAGAAGATAACATCATCCAGAGTCCCGATAATCCTTAAAATACATGCAATGGCTGACAGTCTGTGAATGGTAACTAGTCAGTCCCAGAGACAGTACCATGTGTTGGAAAACGAAGAGAAAAATCAGTCAATAGAAACAGACCCATGGATAGTTCAGATATTAAAGTCAGAAGTCAAGAAATCTGAAATAACTAAGATGCTCAAGAAAGCAAAAGAAAACCTGGAGAAAACAGCTGAAAAGATGAAGAATTTCATCCCAAAAATAGAATGTAGGAAAAAAAGATCAATTGCAAACTCCATAACTTAAAATGCAGTATCTACAATTAAGGACCTAAAAGGTAGGTTAAGATCTGATCACATGGCTTGGCGCCTGTGGCTCAAGCAGCTAAGGCGCCAGCCACGTACACCTAAGGTGGCGGGTTCGAATCCCCAGCCCGGGTCCGCCAAACAACAATGATGGCTGCAACCAAAAAATGGCTGGGTGTTGTGGCGGGCACCTGTGGTCCCAGATACTTGGGAGGCGGAGGCAGGAGACTTGCTTGAGCCCAGGAGTTGGAGGTTGCTGTGAGCTGTGATGCCATGGCACTCTACACAGTGGGATAGCTTAAGGCTCCATCTCAGGAAAAAAAAAAAAAAAAAGATCTGATCACATAGGGAAGACAGGGAAGAAAACTGAAAAATGGGTCAATAAGGAGTACACATTCTGAAGAACAGAGCGAAAAAAGGATGGAAAAATGAAAAGTACAGAAAGGGCACACACAGAAGGCACTGCCAGGTGGGCGATTAGAATCCTAGACGGTAAGAAGATGAAAAACAGAGAAGACCATTTATTATAAAACTAATAGAACATGCAAACCCACAACTCAAAAAGTTCTATGACTCTTAATCAAGATAAACACAGGGAAAAAGCACATGTACGTGCACAAATACAGAAAGCCAAGGCCAAAAATAAAATGTCTATAGCAACCATAGCAAATGGCCTTTACCTACAGCTCCATGGATGGCAGACTTTGAGAAGAACTAGAGAAGATGACAAACAAATAGGAGAGTAACTGCCAGTCTAGAATCCATACCTCACAAAAATAGCCTCCTCGTAATAAAGCTAAATAAAGGCATTTTTGTAAAACTCAAACTAGGGGCTCTATCACCAGCATGAATTCTAGAACGGACCTCTAGCAAAAGAAAACGATCCCATAAAAAATAAGGAAATTTGGGAAGGAATAAAAAGCAAATGTAAAATAAACGTGCAAGTGGCTCCGTGCCCGTAGCACAGTGGTTACAGCGCCAGCCACATACACGGAAGTTGGTGGGTTCGAGCCCAGCCCGGGCCAGCTAGAACAACAATGACAACTGCAACTAAAAATAGCCGGGTGTTGTGGTGGGTGCCTGTACTCCCAGCTACTTGGGAGGCTGAGGCAAGAGAATCACTTAAACCCAAGAGTTTGAGGTTGCTGTGAGCTATGACACCACAGTACTCTACCAAGGGACACAGTGAGACTCTGTCTCAAAAAAATAAAAAATAAAAATAAAAAACTAAGTGTGCAAGTGATAAAGAGCACTCCGATGTGGGTGATAAGTTTGTTTCCCAGGCTGGAGATACAGGAGAAAAGCCAACCTGGTGATATAAAAATTAACAGAATACAATACAATTTTCTGTGCTTTAAAAAGCTATAAGCCAGTGGTTCTCAACCTTCCTAATGCTGCAGCCCTTTCATATAGTTCCTGTGGGTCGCAACCCACAGGGTGAGAACCACTGTAAGGAGATAAAGTTGAAGCTCCACACATCTGCCACCTACGACCAAGAAGAGTTACAGCACCCGTTATATAATTGCAAACCTACAACACAGGGACCCAGACTTTCACCCCAACCAGGCAAGATCCAACCGGCAATTTTCATGTTGGGGAATCACGGATGGTAAAAACCGGGCGTCCTCAAACTACAGGCCACGGGCCACGTGTAGCCCACCTAGGACATTTATCTGGCCTGCCGGTGTTGCCTGTCCTGCTTAGCAGCCGACTCATCCCAGGGCCCACAGTCCAGCCCTCCTATGGTTTGAGGAACAGTGAACTGGCACCCTGTTTAAAAAGTTTGAGGACCCCTGGTTTTTACCATCCCAACAAGTATTCTTCCTTTCCAGCTGTTGGCATCCAGCCTACAATGGCACTGACCCATCAATCGCTGCTCAGTGACCATTCACGAAGTGCCCTCGTGAGACACGGCAGGGAGCCCAGTGTCTTCGCACAGTGAGGTGGGAGCCAGGAGGCTGGCTGACGACCCAGGTGCCAACATCCTCACAAGGAAGGGAATGCCGGGTCATGGGTACTGCCGTGCTTCCCAGATGTCTAGACTCGGTATCCCTCCCACCACGGTCCACCAAGCCCTGTGCTATTACCAAGTCCCCGAGGATTCTGCAACTCGTGTAGAGTGGTCAGACCTATGGGAGGGCGAAGTGCCCGGGAGCCAAGTCCACGGGGGACATCCCAGTGTCCACTGTGACATGCTCCCCCTGGAGACAAGGCCAGGCCTGGGGACCCGGTGGGGTTGAAGGAAAGCCCAAGCCCTTACTTTACATAGTTCTTTCTTTATAAGGCTTCTATACTTTCATTATTTCACTTCGGTGCCGTACAGCTCGTTAAGAGGAATGGGACTTACTTTGACAGAAAAGAAAAAAGGAAAAGCCACGAGGACAACCCAGGGTCAGCCACTCCCAGAGCGGAGCCAGCGAGGCTGAAGCTGTGGCTTCTCAGTGAAGTGTCTCTTGCTCCCCCACGGGGGCGGCCAAGCCAGAAAGTCACAGCTGAGCAGACGTCAGGATAGACGTGTGTGCTTCTAAGGGCACCTTTCCCCCACTTGAGATTCCGACCCCAGGACATCAGGGAGTGCCTCTCTTTCATGTTCCAGTTACCTTCTGAGTTTGAGCCTACAAGTGTCACTGCCACATGGGAAGGCTGCATCCCCTCTGCATGTGGCACCTGTGATGAACAGGGCTGAAGTCCAGTTCCCCCAAACTCAAATGCTCTGAGGACACGCAATACCTTCTACGGTTTCTGTCATCTGCCCTCCCCCAATCCTACAAGTTCAACTGGACCCTCCCTCCCCAGCACCCTCCCGGCTCACGGGTTTCACACTCCCGTGCTCACTGGTGATTGTTACTCTGAGCTTTGCTCCATCAGCTGATCAGGAAATAGACCAGGCCAGACAGCACTATCCGTGACGGTCTGTGGCACGGAGGGGAGAGTGCGTGGGGCTTTTCAGTGAGCCCCTATTTAAATGTACATGAATCAGCAGCCGTGAGCTATTTCTGAAGCTGAAGTAGTTCCTGTGTGTTTAAGAGAGCAATAGTTAAATATATGCTTCCCTTCATCAGCCACTTTACAGAATAAATATTTCAATGATACCCTGCTATGCGGACTCTGAGCTAAGAACAACACGCGTTTTCATTAAAGACAACCCACCAGAGCACAGTCAGCCCGTTCACTCCTGTAGGTGAGGTGTCTGACGCGGCAGAAACCAAGCTACTTAATAAGGAGATGACACGTTCACGGAACGTGTCCTGCAGTCCCTTCCCAGGCCTGCGGCCCCACCCCACACATCTGCAATTAGCACAGAGCAGAAAGGCAGCTGAGCAAAAGCAGATAAAACGGTGGGGGGGGGGGGGGAGGACAACAGGTGAGGCAAATCGTTCCAACCTCAGAGCTTCATGAGTTTGCTGGGGTTTAAATGTAAAAGCAAACCCACCATAAATGACTGGCTGGTCTACCCTACTGGGCAGAGAACCCCCTTCCAACAGGTGAGCCTACTGGATCTCACGTACATATGGATGTGAGGGCGTGTGGCTTCACCCCCTGACTTTGTGATGCGCACACAGCAAGCTTCTTAGAGTCCAGCCACCGTGCACACAGAGGGTCCTCACTGCCTGCAGCGGTCGTGTTCTGCAAAGCTGCCTCCAACACTGGATAGGGAGGCGTTTGCTCCTAGAAGGAATTCTGGGTTAGGTTCCTGCAGGCCTTGCGTTACCAGTCAACATATAACCTTGCTTTATGTAGGTTTCTGTTTAAAGACTCCTTGCTTTACACTGTCGATACACACTGTCGACTCAGTAACATCACACTCAGAGCCAACAGCTCTGTGACTCACCCCTAAATGAAGCTTCCCTGACAAACACTTTCCTCTGGAAGGTACATCACAGCTTCTTATTCTTAGGAACACTAGATGGCATTTTAGCGTTGTGATGGAGGCCATTTTCTACAGCAACATCGCCACCAAGACGCGCAAAAATTTAAAAACCGTGTTAAGGGACACTTGTTTATACAACTCAAAAGCATGAGTTTTTACTTTGGTGTTCTAACAAATGGATTTTACCAAGGTAGGCAAACTCACAAATCTGTTAATAATGAACACGTGGTGTGCAGAGGTCGTGATCCCCTGGCCTGACCCATTCCGGCCGGAGGCCTCCGATCCTTCCTTCTTACCGTCCATCACCGACCTCCTGTCTGTCTCCTGGCTGGTCCCGCCCACTGCTTAGAACAGCCCTGCAAAAGCCAGAGATTAGAATCTACTGCAGGTGGGGGCAGACTGCTAGCCAGGCACATGTCATATGCTCGCTGAGGCATCCCAATATGTTAGCGTCTTTGTTTAAAAAAGGAAGGGCAGACAATAATAAGAAATAGACTCAAAGAAACACATGGAGACAAAAGACTCTTTGTATCTATTTTATAAACAATAATGCTTCCCAGGGTGTTAAAATAAATAAGAATCTCTGAATGCAGATTCTGAATTTCGTTTAAATATTCATGAAGATTCTGAATTCTATCTCCAGAAAAGATTCCACAGTTAAATATTCCATCTAGGCCACCTTTTCTGCTATGGACCCAGGGTCACTTCACAGCCTGGAATGACAGACTCAAGAGCCGTCAGAAGTCGGGAAAAGGGAGCTTGTTCTGTGTGACCTAGAGTGACAGGGTGACAAGGGGAGACAGCAGGCACCTGGGGGAGTGATGAGGTCCCCGTCTCTGCAGGCAGCCAAGCACAGGAGGAAGAGGTCTTAAGGAGATGACAGCTCTCAGCAAGACACCGGCAGGACCCAGGTGACCTTCCAAGCCTGTGATGGTTTATTTCATGTGTCCACTTGACTTGAGCCCCAGGGTGCCCAGATTAAACTATGATTCTGGGTACACTTATGAGGGTGTTTCGGGGTAAGATCAGTGGTGAAGCGGTGGATTCTGTACAGCTAACCCCCCTCGGCCTCATCTGAGCCCAGGGAGCCTGAACAGCATACAAGGCAGAGAAGGGGGGAGGGGGGCTGCCTCCTGGTAACCGAGGGCTTGAGCTGGTCTTTCTTCGGGTTTTGTACTTGGGGGTACACCACTGGCTCTCCGGGTCCCCAGCTGGCAGATGGCAGACTGTGGAACTTCTCAGCCTTCATCATCACATGAGCTAGCTCCTTACAATAAATCTCTCCACATACACACACACAAACACATGCACGGGTACCTTACCAGTTCTGTTTTAGAGAACCCCAATACAAGCCTCTCCCCACCACCAACTGCGTGCCCTGGAATTCAGACGGACAAGGAGATGTTACCAACACCTGTTCCCACCTTCAGACAGTCTGGGCACCACGTGCTGCCCTGCACCACTACATGTTGGAAAACAGCTGTCTGCTCCACCACCAAGCCTAACTGGGGCAGGCTAAGCACCGATCAAGGGCTGCCAGGACGGTCCTGAGCTATGTTCACTGATGGGGAGGCAGAGGGTGGTCGCCAGGGCAACCCCACCCACAGAAAGGGCCCACTGAGCGACAGTGCTGCAAGGGTCTGCCGCGTGCATCTCTCTGCCACGAGCTGGGATCACAGGGCCTTGGAATGGAGGGACAACCACTGGGTAAAGGCACTTGTCCTGAAGCTGATCCCCACGGGGTGAGAAAGACTGGTTGAGACCTGGGGTGCTTCCTATGGACAAGAAACTGACCCCCTCCAATGGGATCGACAGGCAGAACTGGGACCAGGGGCAACACAATTGCAGGAGTGGGAACTCCAGCGAGGGTGGACAGTGCTGGGAGGAAGGCCTGGCCTGTGAGCCTAACCCGTGAGCCTGACCCTGCACCTGGGTGGGGGGCGGGTCTGCCTTCAACCTCTGCACTAAGCCTGGGCCAGAGATGGGAGCCCGCAAGATCCACACACTGAAGATGGTACGGGGCAACCCCAAAGTGAGTCCTACTCTTCCCTGGGAAAGTTGGCAGAAGTGGGGAGCAAGAGACCCCAGGGGACACAGACCCTTAGATGTGGAAAGAGGGGGCCGGGAGAGAGCTTCCTACTTCAACAAAGGAGTGGCATCCAGGGAGCGGGGAGGAGCGATGGTCCCAGGGCTTGTCATTTCCCCAGTCTCCTCTACTGTGACTTCTGGAATCTGTACCCTCAGTCACCATTCATGGGCTATGCTTGAAACACAACGGGGAAGCCTGTTTTTGTAGGAGACATGGGCTGCCTGGGTCTGGACGTGGCTCTCTGTGGCTACTCCACCTGCATGAGGTTCCTTCTTCTGTAAAGTGAGCACAACAGGACCCACCTCACGGGCAGTTTGGTGATGGGGCCCTAAGTTCCAGTCCTCCACTGCTGCCGTCCCCGACCACAAATGTGTTAGTGCAAGACCATGAGAATTTGTTCTCTTAGGGTTCTAGAGGTTACAGGTCCTAAAATAAAGATGCTGTGTGCACAGGGCTGCATTCCTGCTACAGGACAATCCATCTCCTCCCCTTTCTCAGTGTACAGAGGCCACCTATGTTCTTTGTCCCATGGCCCTTCCTCTGGCTGCACGGCCAGCAGCACGGCCTCTTCCGTCTTTCTCCAGCCCCTGCTTCCATCATCCCATCACCTTCCAGATGGCTGGAAGGCCCTGGGAGCTGGGGGGGATGTTTGTTACCACGCATAACCTAGCCCAGGCTGACCAATGCAAATAAATGTTAACCATCATTACTGTATTTATTGTTTTAATGTTATTACAGCTTTGTCTCTGTTACACCACCTGGTCAATGTGAAGCATTGAATCTAAGCCACTCTTGAGTGACCGCCAGGTCTAGGGGGCAGTAACTGGCCTCAAAGGCTGACCTTGCAAACCTAAATGCATTTTCTAATAAGAAGGCACAGAAGCTATCAATGGATATGTGGACACATAGGACATGGCAAGGATGGGATCCTGTTCAGTCACATGAAGGACTAAAGCCTGGTACACGCTACAATCCGGGTGACCCTAAAACATGACGCTCAGTGAAGGAAGCACACAAGGCGGCCACATAGTGTGCACATAGCGTGCTCTCACGAGAAATGTCTAGAACAGGCAAATCCAGAGAGGCAGAGTCGTGGCTGCCAGGGGCTGAAGACAGAGACTGGGGACACGAGAGCCAAAGGGTTTCATTCAGAGTTTATGAAAACAGTCTAAGATTGACTGTGGCAATGGCTGTATAGCTACATGATTGTACTAAAAACCACTGGCTTATACACGTGGAGTGAACTGTGTGGCCCATGAACCACCCAGAGATCACTCAGTGATCTCGTGAGATAGATCACGAGCCATCTCAGTAAAGCAGTGAAGCCGGCACAGAGAGAGCGCTGGGAAACCAAGACCCGGGGCGCCCGCCTGCCCACTCCCACATGGCCCTCAGGGAGGCAGCATAAGGACACGCTGCCTTGCTGCTTAGAGATGCTGGCTTGGCCACACCAAGTCAGGACAAGGGGAACTGAAGCTGCCACAGAATCAATCACCTGCCTTCCCATTCCCTGTCCTGGTGACATGGCCGTAGGTCACCAAGGTCATCTTTAAGACCTTGTCTACCCCTTCAAGAGGAGAAAGAGAAGGGGTCTTGATGCCCAAGACACAACTATGGATCAGAGATCACTTCCTAGCCCATGGGGTGACACCAAGGAGCTGGGGCTAATGGTCCATCATCTCAAAGAGCTCCTGAGCTTTGAAAGCCACCACCTGTGCTGAACAGACCCGTCTCTTCTGCACAGATACACCCTCTCCACGACCTCACAACATTTTTCAAAAAGGAAAACATTATCCATTTTCAAGCCTGCAGAAAGTCTGGCAATTCAAAAATTAGCATAACAAATATTCTTTAAAGAAACTGAAAGACCCTCTGTGTGCAATATTTATTACCAATTTCCATAAACCCATTCTGAAGTTCTCCGAATTACCATAATCTCTATGGCAAGGCATCTTCCATTGGAAATGGGTGGAAATGTCCTTTTCAAGCTGAAATCGTGATATGCTTAGAAGAAAAGAAAATGTTTTGCAGACATCTGGCTCTGGACAAAAGCACCGCTCTGCCTCGGCAATGGAAATCTGAGCTAAAACAAAGTCATTTTGAAGAAACAAACACTTTGGTCTCTGATAAAAGCCACAGGAGATATTAATTTCCAGGCACTAGTTCTTACCGTCCCACCCTGGGCTACATGAAGTGGGGCCCCGGAAGCAGGAGGAATAAGGGGTCTACAAACAGGCTATGCAAGGTGGACGCACGTGCTGTCCCTGCCGGGGTGAAGTGGACACAGAGAAACCGTCCAGACGACAGGCAGAGCCAGGTCTCCAAGGTTTCAGGCTCATTCCCGGGAAACCATCTCTGTTTTCTAAGGACTGGAGTCACTTTTCCAAGTCAGGTGTCAGGGTCGTACCTTCCCCTGGAGTGAGCAGGAATCCACTCACAGCATTCAGTCCTCTGCCAGCACTGAGCAAAGCAAAGGCCAGAGGCAGTGGAGGGGCGGCCAGCCTGCGGAGACCCCACGGAGACCACCTGGTGGGTCACCTGCTTGGGACCACCTGCACTTTACAATACTGTCCTGGTGGTTGCCACAGAAACAAAACTAAAACTGCCGCCAGGAGACCTCACCGGCAGTCCGATGGCTACTTAGGAAGAAACACAAAAGGGGAAACCGAGTGTTGGAAAGGATGTGGAGAAATCAGAATCCTCACACACTGCTGGGAGGAGTGCAAAGTGATACATTGTGGCAATTCAGATCCTTAAAGAGTTGAGAGGAAAATAGTAGCCATAGTCGTCCCAGCAGCCAGAAGGCGGGAGCAAACCCAGTATCCATCAAAAAATGAGCAAACAGCAGGTGAACTCCCAGACAATGGAGTGTGGTTCAGCCTCAGACAGAGAGGAGCTGGGCGTGGTGGCTCACGCCTGTAATCCCACACTCTGGGAGGCCAAGGAGGGTGGATTGCCTGAGCTCAGGAGTTTGAAACCAGCCTGAGCAAGAGCAAAACCCTGTGACCCCATCTCTACTAAAAATAGAAAAACTTGCCAGGCATTGTGGGGGTTACCTATAGTCCCCGCTACTCAGGAGACTGAGGCAAGAGAATCACTCAAGCCCAAGAGTTTCAGATTGCTGTGAGCTGTGATGCCACAGAACTCTACGCAGGGCAACATGGTGAGACTTGGTCTCAAAAAAAAAAAAAAAAAAAAGGGAAAGAAATTCTGACACAGGCCACAACAAGGACGAACCTTGAGGGCATCACACACCGAGGGAAATAAGCCAGACGCAAAAGGACGAAAACTGTCTGAGGCTCCCGGAGGTGTGAAATGCACAGGGATCAGAGGCAGCCGGGGCGCCGGGGCTGGGGCAGGAGGCTGGGGAGTTGGTGTTCAGGGAGGACAGAGTTCCGGAGACGGACGGTGGCCATGGTTCCCCAGCACCCGTGCTCTGTACACTCAGATACAGTTACAATGGTCAACTTTGCTATGTGCATTTTACCACAATTGGAAAAGAAATCTGAATTTCTACATTCTCTTGAAAAGTAGGAAGATTTGGCAACAATGGATATGTCTATTTATAGTAATTTTTAGAAAAACAACAGCAGCAATACACACAGTATGTGAGAATGTGAAAACCAGGCAGTCACGTCTTACTGCAAAGCACGTTTTCCAGCACGAGTTCGTGAACTTGTCAGATCTTAGCTCTGACGGCCATTCCAGAGAAAGAGTTCCAAATTGGAGGTTGGCTAGATAGACGCCAGCACTGGTCATAGCTTCTCAAGGTGAGTACCTTGAAGGGACATCCAGCAATAACAAGTGCAGAGAACTTGCTCCAGGATGAGTTTGCAAACTTAATTGTCTGACCTCATATGAGAAGGGGTCACTTTCAGGCATCTACTGGCAGTGTTAAACATATCTCCTTGGACTTTTTTTTTTTTTGGGGGGGGGGCTACTACTCCCATTTACAGATAGAAGAACTGAGTCTTAAGTTAGTAACGAGCCCCAAATCATGTGGTTACTGGGGGTGACAGCAGCCAGGCCCATGGGTTCAAGGCCCTGCTGAGCAGCCTGGAATCCCACTGTGGGTCACTCTGGTCTTCCCAACACCCCCAAACCTGCTAAAACCACAATCGAGTCTGTCTGGACGTGAGCTCTCTCCTCAGCCTGGGATGTGAACCTGTCATGTATTCACTTCAGCAGCAAACACACCCCCACTTGCCAGGCCCCGAGCAGACAAATAAAACACAGCCTCTTCGAACCCTTTCCAAGTCCTGAACGGCCTCCTCCAGGAGAAGCCAGCTCCAGAGGGCTTTCAAACTGTAAGTTTTGAAAAGCAGAACAAATCTTGCGCTAAGTTCCTACTTCGTAATGTTAGTGGGCATCTCAGACTGCTCCCCCCATACTGAGAATTGTTCCCGTTAAAGCCCAGACTGGAGGCACCCATCACAGATGCCTGGGACTCCCATCCCCGGGGAACCACCTCTCACCGCCGCCCATCCCAGTGGCACCGGCTGCAGCAGGGCGGGCAGATGGATCCTGGTGGCTGAAATCTCACACTAATTGAAATCAATTTGGCCTTAGTCACGTCACAGCTGGCTGAGATTTCTCTCTCTTGAGTAAATATCATTTCTTAAATGCCAACTCTCTGGGACCTATTCTCAAAACATTAAAAAAACACACAAAAAAATCAAATACCTTTAAAGCAACAGGCAAAAGAAGTTAAGAACGTGTGTTTGTTTTTGCTACTGATTCCTCTATTCTCTTGACCATCGTGTCGGCCTCTGATAACCAAGTTGGCACCTAAAAGTCACAGTTCTCCACAGAGGGACTGGTTCACAGAAAGCTAGTGCAGACCGGGGGGCCTGGCATCCTCGCCTCCCCAGACCTGGGCCCAAGTGCCCCCTCTAGGGGCTCCCGGCCGCTCTCTGTAAAGAAATCCAGAGACGGAGAGTGAGGGCCAACACCTGAGCACCCCGAATGGTGGGTGACGTACGTGGGTGCCAACCCCTGGTCCTCAGCACACTTGAGTCGACAATGAGTCTCCTGTGGGAAACATAATGGACCACTCAGCATCCCCTGCCTTCCCCGAGATTTCCAGGCTGGCATGACCTTTCCTGAAACGGTGCTACTCCTGGTTACTGTGTTAAATTGGAGGACTTAGGTTTGTAGCACTGGTCACATACATCTATCCTGCCTGTACCCCAGTTCTCTGTGTGGAGTCAGGCCATGCCACCTGCCAGCACCGGGCAAGCCTGTCACTGCACAGAGGGACTGAGGGACTCTGCTTTTCTTATGAAGTCACAGGATCGACATTGCTTCTGTCTGGAAGAAAAGCTGAAGAGCCAGTGATCAGTGTTCAGGGCAGATGCTGCCAAAAAGCAGGTCCATCAAGGAGAACGAGACATGGGGAGCACAAAGAGCCTCTGGGAGTCCCACGGGGTGGGGGTGGGGGGGCAATAGGAAACGCATCGAAACAAAACCCCCAACTGCTCTCGATGGCCGCTGGGCCCTTGGCTTCCTCGAGGCTGACTCAGCTGGGTATTCCCCGGGCTGAATGCCCAGTGAGACCCTCCCCCGAGACGGCCTTCAATGGGGCTGGGTGACTGTGTCATCATCAGCCCCGGGCGTCTCTCAGGTGAGGGCCCAGCAGTTCGAGTGTCACCTGCACGCCATGCCTGGCACAGATGCCTGAGAGCTGCCCGGGAAAGACCTTCCGTGTGGTCAAACAGGACTGGCGCTGACATGGGGTAAGATGACAACCTTGTGCCCTTTCCTCGTCTGTAAATGGAGACGTCTACCTCTCATCACCTGGCGACCAGTGTGTACTGAGTGCCTAGCAGGGCCTGGCCTTAGCCAGCACTCCAGAGACAGGAGTACTTTATGTTTTATATATATATTGGGGGGGGGGGCACAAGTATATATATATATTTTTTAATTAAGTCATTTGTACATAGATCATGAATACATTTATGCCA
>CAUYQV010173759.1:0-33671 GCA_963574575.1 Galagoides demidoff | reverse complement strand
GAGGTAGGAGACTCGCTTGAGCTCAGGAGTTGGAGGTTGCTATGAGCTGTGATGCCATGGCACTCTGCCCAGGGGGATAGCTTGAGGCTCCGTCTCAAAAAAAAAAAAAAATTACTCTGTTTGGAAACACTGTTTGAGGCTGCCTTTTAGCAGAAACGCCAGCCGAGGAAGGCGCACCTCTTCCCAGTGAGTCTTGAGAGCAGGTTGAGGGACACGCATTTCCTGGCCGCCAGTCTCGCTGGGCTCCGGATGGCTGCTGGTGGCGCACCCACAGCGTGGTGACCGCGCTCACACGTCCCCATGTGTTGGACTGAGGTTCCTCCTTTCACCCCTTATTCACAGCTTGCTGCAGTGAGGACTCTGCCGCCTCTTAGCCTTACCCAAATGGAGCCTCGCACCACAGGGACCCAGGATTTGGAAGAAGTCTGCTGTGCCGTCAGATGCTGCCGTGTGGGAAGTCGCTGCTGTTGGAATTGTGCTGAAGCTAAGATGGCTTAGGAGGAAAATTGGTGAACCACCTCGTCTCTCTACCTTCTACTGCACCACAGCTGGGAGGAATCAGTTCCTCCCACAAGCCCAGGCTGCTGCGGGCCAGCTGGCAGGGAGCGCGCCGAGGGGGGGGCTAGGTCCCCAACAGCTGCGTTGCTGCTGACCATCTGCAGTGCAGCCAGAGCCCGGGCGGGGAGCGGGGACGAGATCCCTTGAAAGGAGATTTTCAAAGCCACGGAGAAAAAGCATTTTCTCTTCCAGTGCACAGGCTTTGATCTGCTGCTGTCCGCTCCTTCTCCACCCCTCTCCCGTCAGTCTGGATCCCACACTTCTCTAAGAATTGAATCAGAGTCATAAGGGAGCAGGGCAGTTGGTGAGCACCGGGAAATCATTTTTCAGGTAATTCAAAAAGAAACCCAACACCTGTATCTATTTTTTAAAAGAATCGTGTAATTATTTAATTTGGAATAACCTCTCATGAAATTTGAAAATCATTATTTATGTCTTGGATTTCATCGTGAAACCGCATTTTGAACTTTGAAGAGCACAGAATAAGTACCTTTGGGAAATATTCCAAGATTTTCTTCATCTTAGTAATTTTAGAAGTTAATAATCCACAGTTAAGGAACAGCATATCCCAAAAAGACCCTCTGGTCCTATCCTTTCCTGTCCAAGGTCACTGGAGATCATGAGAATTGAGCTTGTGGCGTGGTCTGAGCAGATATCCCATTTTATAAAGAGATACTCGTTTAAGTAAATGTGAATTCTGCAGTAAGGATTGTTTAGTGTAGTCAATCACTTACAGAAATTGTTTCCTGCTGAAAATGAGAGGAAAATATCTTCCCACTCATCTGTGAACATCTCAGAATACAGATGGCGTGGGGCCAGCGGTCGTGAGAGTGTGGCCTGGCGCTCAGTGGCCGCTCAGAGAGGGCAGGGCTCCCCCCTGACCCCCAGCCCAGTCCACCACTGGAGCGGGGCTGAGTCTTTTATGGGAACAGTTGCCATCCTGTTGACTGTTCTTGGCCCGGTTTTCATTGCTGTTCTGGAAGTGGTAATGGGAATACAATATCTTTGTTGTATTTTTCCCTTTATCTGCTTCTTACTTTTATTTCAGAGTTTCCCCCCATTACTATTAATAGAAATATTTCATATTTACAGACTACCTCACTGTTTTAAAATGCTGTTCACAAAATATTTCATTTAAAGACACACTCAATACAGAAAACTGTAGAGTCCTTTGGAAAGTGACACGAGCTGGAACTGAACTGACCAGGTCAGCACTGTTTGGTGACACATCTGTGTATTACACTAAACGGAAGCCACGGAGCCACATGGCATAGATTCGCATGGAGTGGCATTCAAAGAGGAGCCTAGCTGCCAAGCAGGAGATTAAAAGGAATTTCATTTTTCAGAGAACATTGAAGAGAAGCCATTTCTAATTTTCAGCAACACTTCTCAGGTGCTCCCCTTCTCCACTTTCCAACTATTTACTCGTTCTCCAGATTCTGAATCACAAAGAATCCAGGGGTGGGAACGGCCTGGCAGAACTTGCAGCTGACATCGCAGGTGTAATATGTGTGCTGCTTGGGAATGTGTGTTATATATGCAGGTATGTTACAAATGCAGGTGTAGGATCACTCACGTACATGAGTATGTACAAACACGTGCATTATATACGTGTACACATTTAGTACATGAATACGTGGGAATGCATGCAAATATATGCACATATGCAAAACATGCATATACATGTTTCAGTTTAATCATAAACTCCTGCAAGTAATTATAACAAGACTTACTTGTCAGTTATCTGAGGATAAGATAATTACCTACCAAAGCCCCCATCTTCCAGTCCCCTCCCTTGGCTGGTTAGAACTTCAACACATGAATTGGGTGGGAAGGACACAAACACTCTGTCCATAGCAGAGACTACCCACAGCTCCATCTAACTATTCCTGGCTTACAGAATATCTTGGTGGGAGGTTTTCGGGGACACACAGCTTTGTCTCTGTCCCCTAACACTGAGGTGGCTGAATTGCAACGGGCAACATGATTGATGTGGAGGTAGCACAAATGTCCTTTTGAGGCCCCTGGGGTGAAAAGCAATATCAATCTTGAAATGGCAAAGAGCCCTGCAACCAACATGCTATTTTCAATTTAGCACAGCTGATAGGAAAAAGAGGCATACACAGAAATTAAAAGAAAAACAAATCCAAAACAGATGTCAGGAAATACTTTGCTCCTCAGAGGAAGGAAAAAAAATAGATGAGAAGAATATTTTCACAAGGCAGTTTACTGAGTTAAGAAACTGTGATCATCATTTAAAAATAGAGACCGAGTGCTGGGCTGGGGGTGAGGTAGGTAGACACTAAATTTAGAGTGAGAAACGTGACCTTCCAGAGAGAAAAATGAACTCAGTGTGAGCTGGTCCTGTTCATTCTGCCCGCTGCCCGGCAGCCCTCGTCTGTCCTGCGTGTCTGAAAAGGTGTACTCAAGTTGTGTTTATGAGACAGGAAATACATGTTTTAGCAGGAAATAAATCTGTCCCTACAGACAGAGATGGCTGTGTATTTCATTAAGTTGGGAGCCAGTTGTGCCCCTTTTCACCTTTGTTTCCACTTCAGCTCCCATAACATCCACAGAGTTTTCCAGACGAAGGTCTCAGGGCTGGTTTTCTGAATGACTCCAGGTCAGGTTTACAGACCAAAATTTCCTGAGTGATTACGGTGAGTAAAGTCCCCATTCAGCCTGGTGTTTAACACTCTCTCTTATTTCACGGGTGACAGCAGTACGGGCTGAGACGTTGAGGGGAAGATTTGGACACAAAAAGTTTTAGTTTATTTTAGAAATGCTTGTCCAAGAAGACCAAATGTTCTTGAGCCTCTCAACACATCATCGTGGCTCCCTCCATGGCTGTTTCATGAGGGCATTCTTCAAAATGTCTTGAGAAAGAAGGCTGCTTCAGTAAGGATGCACGAATAGGGTTTAACTTCAGAAGTTGAATGGTTTGGTAAATTTTTCCTGAAATTAAAAATAAAATTGTAATCCCTGGTGTGAAACATATTTGCAACATGGTGGCAAGTCCACTGGCAGTGTCCTGGCAACATCACACACAGAATGCTGTTTTATGGACACGTTCCTTATGCTTGGAGGAAAACGTGGAATGTATTAAGTGCTCCATAACTTGGACTGAAGGAATAAGTATTCCACATTCTTAATGTCTGTTAAAATTGCTTCTTTTTCTTTGCTTTCCATGCCACACCCTATTACTTGATGCACCTGGCATCAGTTCAGAATCTGTCCCAGAATTGTTTGGCAACAAATTCTGCTTCCACTGGCCCTATCCCTGCAAAATAGTTAATGTTTCCTCCTCTGAGCTCCCATAGACCTTTGGCCGTGCTGCTATGGTAGCAATGATAATATTCTATTGTGATGGTGCTACTGTCTCCAGCGGCCAGAAGAATGTGTTACTGCATCACGTTGTCTTTAGATACTAGGGCGTGTTTTTGTGTAAGAGTTAATGGCCAATAAAAGAAGTTTATTGAACTAAAATGATGTGAGAACTTGTCTAAGTTTGTATTCATCAATAAAGGGAGCCTGAGATGAAGTCTTGGGTAGAGACAGCCTATTTGGAAGACGATTATAAAAGTGAGGGTATGGGATGGTGACATAAGGATGTGAAAACCCAAAAAGTGGGCACTGAGCTGGTTATCCCTGTAAGCGAGTGAAGCCCAAGACCTGTGGGGACCCTCTGGAAAGCTGCACAGCCGAGAGCTCAGAATGCTCTTCCAAAACCAGACAGGCTAGGGTTTTTATCCACCCATTCCTGCCTTCATTAGCAAGGATTACCTTGAGGACCATGCCCCCAGCTCTTCTTGAATGTCCTAGCTGGCCAGGTGAGCTCTGAAGGCTTTGTAGAAAACCTAGGGGGAGAGAGTTACCCAGGACGGCTTGAGCTGGGGATCTGTCCTTCTTTGAGGATCTGTGCACACCAGCTGCAGCGGGAAGCAAAGCGGGGCTGAGGGGTGAACTAGTGTCCACCGACCCTCAGGGAGTATGTGCTAAATGGAGTGATGAGGGACTGAGGAGGGACTCAGGGGTCTGGAGAATGTTCAGAGTGGATGGACAATGCGTGTCCCACTAGACCCACATGATAAGCCCAGAGAGACCGAGTTCACAGATGAGTCGAGTTGTCTTTCCCCCTCACACAGGCTGTCGGGTAACTTCCTTAGAGGATCATAAGGTAAGGAAATGCAGAGCGCCAGTGCTGACTCCAGCTGCGTGTGCCTGCATCGTAGAAGTAGGACGGAGCAGGGAGAGGCTTCCAGGGACAGAGAGGGCAGGTTTGCCTCTGTCTCCACATCCATGTGCATCTAGTCAGCGCTCACATTTATAACCCCTAGACCTCTGGTGCCTCGTGTTAAGCTGTAGACTAATCAAAAACCTACATTATAATTAGTCTCACATCTTTGAAAATGAAACTTTGAGATATTTACTTCCTGACCCTAACAGGTCTTCTCCTGGACCAGAGAGCTCGCATCAAAGGTGGGGGACTGTGATGCTGAAAAGAAAGGCCCCACGGCCAGCGGTAATGAGACGAGCACTTCTCCTGACGTTCAGCTCTGACTTTGTCCACTGAGTCAGGCAAGCAAATCCTTTCCGATGAGGCAAAGTGCAGCAACTTCCTCTAAGGAACACTCAAAATTATCCAAACAATGAGACCAACAATACAATTGCTCTGTGGTCTCTTGTGGAAAAATTTTTCAGAGATTTTTATTTGTGGAATATTTTTGCCCTCAAACTGTGTTTGATTTTAGAATTAGAGGAGACTTGATATTTTGCTTGGTAGAGAATTAATCTGATTTTGAACTTAAAGGTTAGGTTTACACAAAAGAGCAAGGGTGATGTTTAAACCAAAGAGAGTGTTTCAAAGATCCCGAAAGTTGTCCAATGAGACACATAGTGCTATGTTTTAAAAATAAATGAGCTGTGTGTTTTCTGTAAGACACATCCAGACTACTAGTCCATGTTATTCATCTTTAGGTTGGAGAATCAAAGAGGAACAAAACGTTACATTTCTAAATGCAGATGCCTCACCTTCTAGCAGGCAGTGAGCTGGTGGCACTGAGTCACTTTGGGGTCACCGGTGAATAAAACCAAATAACTGAAAAATCAGTGAAAAATAGACCCTATTTGTGAACGAATTGACTCAAGATATAAGAAATGCAAAGGCTCAGAGGTAGCTCTGGAAATTTATTTTCACGTGTGTCTTCATGACTCAGCTGAATTGGGACAGCTTTCCTGACGGGAAACTTCAGTTCTGTCCAATCACATTCTGAGCAGTGACCTTCACGTGGATAAATTCAAGCTGCACAAATAACGCTGTAGTAGGTAACAAAGATTAAAGCTATTTAGAAAAGATAAATTCTGTGGTATTAGAGAATGGTCAATAATTTATTTTGTCTGAAACATACTCTGCATATCAGCAGAAGCTAAGTTGGGTAAGCCAGGAGCTGATATTTACCTTATTCTTAAAAGAATGAGATAATGAAAAAACTGCTAGATTTTTATTTGTTTGTTTTTTTGCAAAGGGGTTTTAAGCTATTCACAAACATAAGAAAAAATACAAAGCCTGGTGATGATTCATTCTCCACTGAAGGCTAGAAAGGCCCATCTCTTTCACCTTTCTGATTCTGATCTTAAATAAGCCAGAAAGAAAAAAGTGAATTATCGTTTTTAAAAAATCACATCATCTCTGGATTGGATGGAGCAGCAATGTTCTAGTTTAATTACTCCTGTGAAATGTGAAGACTTTTCTACAACATCCTTAGCAATACTCTTCGGGGGCGTGTTTGCGCCTCTGTGTTCATTTCTGTATTATTCGGTACTTCAAGCATTCCAACCTCTGACAGCAGTTTTTTCGTGCTGAGATAAATGATTTATCTGATAGCTTACAATTCGTTATTTCTCAGTATATACCTAGAAATTCTTAAAGTGTAGTGTTAGGACATTGCAAAACAGATTTTTAAAATACAGAGTATTATATTCATCCTTCTATAAATTATGTAACTCTTAATGAAGCTGATAACCAATTTGCCCTCATTTGACAGTCTGTCACGTTACATTGCTAATTCATCATAATCACAGTCTACCTATGACCTCACAAGGCTCTGTTATACAGACTGCCACTGAGGCATGAATTCACAATTGTCTCCTGCTAAAAGAAATTTTGAAAATTGACTCCAGAGGGTAATGTTGCCACGTACATCCCAGGGTGTTCTGGCAGGGCAGCTTCTGCCCACACCCACCTCTTTCTCACCTCCGTGGCACAGTGGACTCAGATCATATGGCCCATTTAGGGGCTGGAATGTGATATGGGCTGTGCCCTTTCCCTGCTGAGGTTGATTTTAAGACAAGCTACTGTTGCCTCCATTCTAGTCGGGAGTGATTTTTCTTTCTAACTGCTATTTGGCAACGTCTGAAGACATTGATTGTCAGATCTGGGAGAAGGGTGTTACTAGCATCTAGAGCAGTGGTTCTCAACCTGTGGGTCATGACTCCTTTGGACTGTATTAAAGGTTCAGGGCATTAGGAAGGTTGAGAACCGCTGGTCTAGAGGATATTGCCCAGGATCTCTGGGAAACATTCCACAATGCATGGAACACCCCTACGACAGAGAATCATTTAGCCAAAATGTCAATCATTAAAATCATTCCATTATCAATAATATCAATCAAGTGCCTTCCTGTGTGCACCACTGTACATCCAGAGTTGGATTTAATTCTTGTCTTTGAGGTATTCGTGCTCTAAAACAAGCCAATCCCAGCCAGTGGAGCACAGAATGCACTGAGGAACGGCACGAAAATAGATCTGAGCACATTCATCGGCTTGCTTCACGCTGGCACCCAGCACGAAGAGCTGGGCAAGTTCTTCCGTGAGATGAGATAGCAGACGTTCTTTGAATTAGACTCACAGTTAAGTGCACGGAAGAAAAAAATGTGAACGTTTATGTGAATCTTGTTTCAGTGTTAATTTCAGTATTATTTAGTAATTCAAGCATTCCAAACCTCTGAAAATAGTTTATTCTGTGCTGAATAAATGATTTATCTAATAGCTTACAATTCATTAGGTATTTCTCAATATATACGTAAATATTCTTAAGTGTAGTCTTAGGACACTTTAAGTGCTGGTTTCTATAATGTGAATTTATTGGCTTGGTACATGTGGTAACCCTCTTGGCTGGGCACTGTGGCTCATTCCTGTAATCTTAGTGCTCTGGGGGGCTGAGGTGGAAGGTCACATCAGCACGGGAGTTTGAGAACAGCGTGAGCAAGAATTGAGACCCCCATCTCTACTAAAAATATAAAAGCTAGCCAGGTGTTGTGGCCAGCATCTTTAGTCCCTGCTGCTCAGGGAGACTGAGGCAGGAGGACTATTAGGATCCAGGAGTTTGAGGTTGCCGTGGGCTCTGATGACACCACTGCACTCCAGCCTGGGCAACAGAGTGAGGCTTAATCTCACCACCACCAACAACAAAAAAGTGAAATAATAAAGAGATGACCTTATTCAATAATCCCAGAGAGGAAAAGCTTTGTGCAACATTCTCTCTCTCTCCTTTTTTACTTTTTTGTCTTGTGAAAGAGCTGTAACGTTAAGCTGTGGCTGCTGGCATCAACAATTTGCAATTAATGGACTAAAAGTTGTTTTTGTTTTTCCTAAGTTCAAAACCATTACGGCAAATGGGCTTTAGGCAGTCTTTCATCCAGCCATGTTTTCATTTGTAATTTTGTATTTATAATTTAGAAAAAGCCCTATATGCAGAAAATTGAATATGATTTAATCAATTATTTCCCATTAAAAAGATGAAAGCTTAAGGAACAAAAAGAACACAGCGTGTCACATTAGCAACCCGGTAGATGATGTAGTGAATGTCCTTCCCCACATTTAATAGCCGAGTGTGACAGTGCCTGAGACACAGGTGTTGACGGCTCCCAGAGCTCCGGTACACTAACTCTCCAAAAGGATGACTTCAGCTTCCTCCTGAAAAGATTTGAGCATCAAATATTGTAAAGATGTCTTTCTGGAAAATATGCACACCCATTTCTTTATATAAGTCTGGCATTGGCCAAGTAACAGACCTATAATCAGATGTTTTACCGTTCATGAAAGCTGGAAAAAGGCATTTGTAATCAGTTAGCAGCCATGCCCCCGGGGAAGGAAGGGGTGAAGGCTCACCCGTTAGGTCCCCATGTGCTTGGTAAATCACTTCACTTGCCCTCTATTATTGATACTGGTGGGACAACTTTTTATGTAATATGAAAGCTTGTTAAATCTCAGGGCCACCCAACATAATTTAGGTGGCTACAGTTTGAAATATTAGAATCAGAAATGGTGCTTAAGATGATCTTGGGTGTGGGACAGAGAAGTGTGGACGGTTCCTTCTTCCCCTGTAGTGGATCCTTTCTCTGTCTCCAGTCTGGAAAATCTTTGCACACAGGAACTTTAAACATCTGACTGGACCCCGTGGGAATTGTCTTGTTGCCTTGATGTTCTGGGAGTTCCTCAGCCTGTTCTGCCAAAGGTTTGTCATGATGCCCACACCTCACACCTGTCTCCACTGCCCAACTATTTTTCCACACCCATAGCATGTTGTTAGAAGCAAAAACAAAAATAAGATAGAATAATTGAAACTTGTAATGTTGGTTTATATACAGAAGTAAAGTTCGTAACTATCAGTTTTTGAAGCAGACTTATTTTGTACGCTTATGTAACTTTATTCCAGGATTTAAAAAAGCATAATTAGATAGATAATAGGTAAATAATGAATGACTACTTAGAGCCAACTGGGCCACCCATATCTGGATTTCTGACAGTGGCCCCTGCACCTGCTTCCTGGCCCTGCCCCCTGTCCCAGTGAATGGCAATGCCTTCCTTTCAGTTGCTTGGGTTTAAAACTAGAGTTGTCTTTGATGCCTTTATTTCTCTCATGCATCCTCAGTAAGCCCTGTGGATGTTGCCTTTGAAGTATCCCATACAGAAATTGAGCACTTTCACCACCCCCGTCAATGCCACACTCGCCCCACCACCCTGTGCTCTTGCTGGACATTCCTGTAGCCTCCTTGCTCTTCCCTGGGCTGCTGCCCTTGGGCTAAGAATACACACTCAGCAGTGAGCCAGGTGACACATGTCACAGAGGCAGGTCAGGTCACCCTCTCTCTGCTCAATCCTCTGAGACTCCCCAATCAATTCAGATAAAAGCCAGAGCCTCTAGAAAGGCCCCCACTTCCCACTGCTGTTTCTGATACCTCCCTCCTTCTCCCCGTCCCCTCCCCACCTCCAGCTGTTGCTGACCTGGTTCCAGCTGCACTGGCCTCTCAGGGCTCGTCAGTGCTCCAGGCACTTTCTCAGCTCCCAGGGTCCTTCCACCCTGTCTGCTGTCCCTCGGATGTCATTGTGTCTGGCTCATACAACTCCCAGTGGGTGATCCCCACTCAAATGTCACTTAAGCTAGGCCTTGCTTGGAACATCCAATTCAAAATGGTCAGTCTTTGTATGTCACGCCATGCCCACACAACATAGACTATGGATTTATTTTATTGTCCTAGAATGTGACTTCTGAGAAGGCTATGTGTGCTTTATTCAGTGTCATATTGCCAGCACGGGGACCAGTGCCTGTCACATACATGGAACCAAAAAATACTAGCAAAAGGAGTGACTGACAACAAATACCTGTGTGTCTAAAGGTTGTCACCTAAACCCCTGTCAGCCCATTCTCTGCTTCCCACAGTAGAAGCCTGTCACATTACTCAGCTGGCCCTACCAGAGTGTCCACCTGTCCCCGCACACCCCACACAGACAGCTTCCCCTTCCCCCCAAGCTGGGGTCCCCCCTGCCTGACACTTCCCTTCCTGAGACTCACCTCATCATACTCGTTGCCTGGGCATTATGTGTCCTCACTTATGTGTACAGTAATTTCCCCCACAGCAAGAACATACCTTATATAGCACCTGGTGCATATTATTACTATTTGCTCAATAAATATTTGTTGGCTGACTAAAGGGAGAAAGAAAAAAGGCAAAACAAATGAATGAAAAGCACCGTGTCTTTTAGTGAATGGGAAGAGTGTGCAAGATCTGGAAAGAATTTATTTATGGGTGTATTAGAAAAATCCCAAATATACATTGATGGATTAGGCCGCTGATACTTTTTAATCATATACATCTTGGGGGCTTTTTCATCTGATTGAACTTCCTTTGGAAGAGATTATCTACTGAAAAATTACATTATCAAAGCTAAGAGCCACGTTTTAAAGATGAAACTTCCTCTTTCTTTTTTTTTTTATTTTACATTTTTTTCCTTTTATTAAGTCATATACACATAGATCATGAATAAATTTATGCATTTGTGGGGTAAGATATGTAGATTTTTTATGCAATTTGGAGTGCTTACATCAAACGAATTAATATAGCTTTACCTCATTACTCAATTATTGTGTTAAGGCATTTACGTCCTGTACTTGATAGATTTGACTTGTACCCTTGCAATATGCTCCACAGGTGTGGTCCCACTGTTTACCCTCCCTGTATCCAACTTCCCCCCTCCCCACCCATCCCCCTCCACGTCTCGCCTTCATCCGAGGCTATAGTTGTGATCTATCTTTCATAAGAAAGTGTAATTATAAATTGGTTTCATAGAAGTACTGAGTACATTGGATACTTTGTTTTCCATCCTTGAGATACTTTACTAAGAGTATCAGCTCCATCCGTGTAAACATAAAAGAGGTAAAGTCTCCATCTTTTTTAAGGCTGCATAGTATAATATGGTATACATACACCACAATTTATTAATCCATTCATGAGTTGATGGGTGATTGGGCTTCTTCCATGACTTGGCAATTATGAATTGAGCTGCAGTGACCAATCTGGTGCAAATATCTTTGTTGCAGACTTCCTCTTTTCACCCTCCCTCAATCATGATTCTTTGTTTTCCTCTTGGAACTTAACTTTTTAAATTACCTTTTATTTTATTACATTTTACTAGCTTTTTCAGTACATTAAATTTGAAGACATTTTCTAAGCAAAGTTAAAACCATTGTTATATATTGCTGAAAATAAATATTTTTTACGTACTAATTCAGGTGTTTATCACACATTTTATTCTTAATAAAATCTAATGACAAGAACTTATATAACCTACACTTAGACTACTCCAAGAAACGAAATAATATCTAAGCTATTACAACAGCAAACTTTTTATTCTTCACTAAAGGTTGCTATGTAAATAATAAGCAAAATCTCATTTTTTAAAAAAAAGTAGTGTGGATGTGACTTTGTTTGTTATTTGTGTATGTGTGTGGGAGAGTGTGTGTTGACATAAAAAGCATCTGCTTAGATGACATAAGCGTATGGAATTGTTACATGTTGCAGGCAAGAGAAACACAAAGGACAGGAAGGCGTTCTCACAAATCAAAAGACTTGAATTCTTAAATAATAACACTTAATGCAACTACAACTATTTATTGAATTTTAGGCTAATTGCTTTGCATACCTATCTCCTTAAGCCTCCAACAAATGTGTAAAACAAGTACTGTTCTCCAATTTGGCTGATTAGGAAGCTGAGGCAGGTAGAAAATAAACGAGGATACTGAAGGTTGAGATCATGACCAAGGTCGCTCAGCTGGTGAGCGCTGTCTGATGCTAATGGTCATGTTCTTGAGATTGTCACTGTCAGCTCTACCATTACTCAGCTGTGTTGTCTTAAGAAAGTCAGTCGATGACTCTGCTATCAATAGTTCCTTGGGGAATTATGAAATATACTTGCCATGCTTCCATGGTCCTCAAAATCTTCCTCTATAAAATAGCTGCTCTGCTACTGAGAGCTGATTTGTGGTAGAATTTTCACACCAATTCAATAAAGAACACTAGTCCGAATGTCAGCACTATGGCACATTCCAAGATAGAAATACGAGAGAGCCCGGATTCCGGCATGATCCGTCATCATGCGGTGTTAATTATTAGGAGTGCAGCTACTGCTGCAGTCAGCTCAGTGACACCTTCCTGACTGGGACTTTTCTGTTCCTGTTACGACTTTTGCACATTCATTTTTCCTATCCTAAGCTGTTTGCTTCTTACCATGCTTTTCACAATTCTAAGTCTTCTCGGAATGCTTACTTCTAATATACCTCTCGGGACAGAGGGACCATCAAAGCTCCTCAATATATATTCTCAATTCCTATAATTACCAAGCTGACCCCCAACAAACAAACGCCATGAAGTCGCCCCCCTTGGGCCCTACCCTACCTCCTGTTATTTCACATCTTCTCGGTTTTCTTGGCTAAATGGATGCAGGACAATAAGCAAATCTTTTATTCCTAAAATTTTACTGTTTCTGCTGTTACAGAGCATGATTACAATTGGTATTTAATGGAGAGTATTTAATCGTTTGCATTTTAACTGACTGCAGTTGTGTGTGAGAGTCAGCTTTTATGAATCGTTTGTATCTACCTTCAGTGCACTCACAGGGGATGGGATGTTTTTCTCTAGCCTTCAGAAGTAACAGTACACACCCCTTCTTTGAAGATTCATGTTGAAAAATGGGCACTTTAGATCTGGGATGGTATTTGTTAGGTAGTCACCTGGCGTGGAGCGAAGAGTTCAACTTCTGAAATTTGTTTCCAGCCTTCCTCTTCACCTCACCCTCCAGCGAGGGCCGGTGGCTCCTGAGTCACATTCCTGGCTCTGGTCTCGAAGGTGGGGAGCCAGGTGCGTCCCGCCTGGGCTGCAGCTGGAGCTGTCTCGGCTGGAGAGAACGGGGCGGGCAGGCCATCTTGAAGGAATCACAGTTTTACCTCCTGGCAAGAACCTCCACAGTCAGGATTTACACTTAACCTTGGACCAGGTCCCGCTTAGTGGCCTTTGGGCACGGAGAGCGGTCTGTGCTGAAACAAACTTGCAGTGATGATGCTAATCCTCTTTTGCTACCCGCAGGGGAAAGGATCTGCCTTGTGTAAGAAACCAGGCCTGGAAACAGAAACCACATGGAACCTTCTCCACATTTAACTTCACCTTGACAATGGCCCCTTAGACCTTTCCATTCTTGAGTTAATATTAGTGTACAGCTATTTATGTATTTATTTATATTTTGGAGAAGTCATGACACTTCTGTTTTGGGTAGCATCCATTACTGAGAGTCACTCGTCAGCACCTCCCCCACGCTTGACAACAGCCCCGTTTGGGACGGAAGTGACCCAACACCTGTTTTGGACCACACGGCCTCTGAGGTGTATGTTAGCCTTACTGGGAACTAGGGACTAAGTTGCCAGAGTTTACCCAGGTAAAGTTTTAGTAGCCTTTTATCATATCCCCACTCACTGTACAGCAGTAAAATCACTCTATTCATACTTCAAATAATTTTAGAATTAATAGACTTCATCAGCCAACTCTGTCTGAAAACTCTTGGTAAAAGACCAAGTGTGATACCCTTATCTTCACTTTCTTTTAAAGCTTACTTTTTTTTTTTTTGTAAATGCATATTGAAATACAACTTACTTAAGGAACTCCACTGCAGTGGACCACTGACTTCAGTGAATGTCCATATAAGTAAACTGTAGTGAAGACATACTTTGCATTCTAAATCAAGAAAACATCGTGGACAGAAGTTTGATTATTAGAACACCAATTTCTCTGCCAGTGTAAATTTATATTGTTTCTACAAAGGACTGAAAAATAGACATTAACAAGTCAAACAAATACAGCCAGGCCAGTCAGTCAGTGTAAGGAAATAATCTACATTCTGTTCTATGGACTTAGGCATTTACTTTGGCAAAGTGTGCCCTGTGTTATACCAAACGCTAGGGAAATAGATGTCTTAATACAAATTAAATGATCACAATTAGCAACCCATAAAATCAGATATAGAAAGAGTTAAACCAGGCATAACATATTTTTCAAAAATTTCGAGTTTAGATTTGAGAAAAGGCACCCCTGTGAACTGCAGGTGTATAATGCCTGGGGTGCCCTCAGGTATGCACACACACACACACAGGAACATGCGCATAGGAGCACACACACCTACACATGCGATACACGCAGCATACCTGCAAGGAACAACACATAGTCAAACATCAGCAGAATTCACTCTGGCTCAGCAGTAAACTGCAAACTCTTTTTCTTTCCCCTGCATTGCTCATACTTCTCTTCCATAGGGCCAAGCATGTGCTGAGCACGTGTCGGGAGCCCTCAGTATATACTTGTTCACTTTAGCTTAATCAAATGGAAAGCGTTTGGGGCTGGCCGTGTACAGACTGTCTGGTTTATGAACAGCCGCTGAGATTGCCAGTGTTGGACTGCACTCAATAAAGCCCTTCATGTCCACTTCCCACTGTGCTTCTGTGGGGTGATCGGCTCTTTACTTAGACTCTGGCCCAGTGGACAGAGCACTCTACATTTTTAAGCTTGCTAATTGGTGGCACACATAATGCATGTGACTTTTTTTTTTTTCCAGTTTTTGGCCGGGGCTGGGTTTGAACCTGCCACCTCCAGCATATGGTGCTGGCGTCCTACTCCTTTGAGCCACAGGTGGCACCCTGCATGGGACCATTTGAAATTTATTTTTCTATTTGCATTTTCAGATTCTCTGACAGTATCAGTTTTCCTAACAGGCCTGCGATTTAGAATGAATAATGCCCTCTGGAACGGGGGAGGATTTCACCTTACCCAGCAGCTAAGGAGGAGCCCTTAGGTGTGCCAGACCTAGGCAAACGTGAACCGAGGCCAGGCTACAACAGCCACTAAGATTTTATGTGTGAGTTTTCAAATTTGGCTTATGTTTTCACATAAAGACTTATATAGGACCCGGATTTCTCTTTTGACTCTTTCTTTTAATTCTTTTTTCTCATTGAGGAATAAACATAAAGAAGCTTCTGCATTTTCCCTTTGGGCTCCAGGAGCAAAGGTTTACGAACTTCCGTGAGGGTGGCTACATTTGCAACAAGCCGTGTGCGGTCTGAAGTGGGGGCCCTTTCCGGGCAGGATGTGGAAGGGTGATATGTCTCCTTTAAGCAAGACCTTCCAAAGCACCTAATCTAAAGTAAATAGCATTTCAATATCCTCAGGTGGAGAGCCCGCATTCCTAAAAGCTTTCTTGGGCACGGAAGAGGTCAGCAGAAATAACTAAAATGGCAAACCAGATAAGATTGTCTTGTAACAGACCCCAAAGCCTCTCTGCAGTGATAGTCAATCTCCGTGGAAATGTTCCGTCAACATCTGAGCCCTAAAAAGAACCAGCATTTTGTGGTCCCAGGTCTATTGGTCTCATAGAAACAAAATATCGATCAAGCAGGTAATTCTACTTGATAATCTTCAAACACGGCTCAAATAACTAGTGACTGATTTGGAGACTATACAGATAATTTTTTAATAATTACTTTGGTGCAGAAAAGCCCTAGTCTTTCAGTACATGCTATCCTGAAGTATGTGCTTATGGGGAATTGCTAACTCAAAGTGATTTCATGTGTAATTCTCCCCAAGACAAATCTGTATCAGGAGGAGGCTCAGTGGTGGTCCTTTATTTTCCCTGTGAGGCTGTGAAAGTAGGTGGAAGGAAAGGGCAAATGTACAGAGGGCCACAGACACACAAGCGCCCACGTGCAAATGCATGGGTGGGAAGGGGCAGGCTTTTCACTGACGTTTGCCTTTTACCATCAGATGGTGGGGAGGCTTGGCTCCACCTGCACAGAGTGGTTTTGACACTACCTGGATTCCAGGTACGAAAATTCATTTCTTGCAGATCTAACTTTTCGAGAGGGGAGTTATTGGAGGACACTGGAGGAAAGAGGAGACGAGGGTGGCTGCCTCTTCTCTGGGGCTGAGCTCATAGTCATAGTCTGGATGATACAGACAACAAGAGAGAGCAGTTTCCCAAAAATCACCATCGGGATTTTAGCTTTCTCTTTAGAATCAAGCAAAATGACAGTGTCATTTTCTGACATGCCAAGGCCATCGCTTCCCACCCCCTTAGTTGCCTGGCCTTACAGTCTATGCGGCATCTACCAGACGCCAAAATACCTTAACAATCCCAGCCACCCGCTGTGTGCCCAGCTCCCTTGCAGTTCATTTTGTGTTTGGAGTTTGTGAAGAACTGCCAATTTGATGATAAAAAAAGAAAAAGTGAAAAGGGTTTGTTTTTGCTTCTTTGGTTTAAATTAACATCTGCCATCTTCCTGACCTGAATTCTGACAACACAATTGCTATGAAATATTGGTTTGAACTTAAAACCAGAAATCCTGAGTGCAGCTCTCTGCCAAATAGGTGCTAGTTAGAACCAGCTGCCTGCAGCGGAACTGCTGAGTGCTTCAAGGTTGCCTGGAATCTGAGCAGACCCCAGGCAGTGCCTTTTCAAAGGGGCAACTGCCACTTCAAATCCTTCTCCAGGGTGGATTAAGATTTATCTATAGCACAATCTACGTGTTATTTCTCTTCTTCTTCAATTTATCATTGTGGAGATCCCGAACTGAAGCAGAAACAATTAGGATTTAGGTGGTGTGTGTTGTGTAGGGTGTGCGATGCCCTATCAATAAATCTGCAAATGGCACTCATCAGACATATGTCTTGATAAAAATGCTTCATTGTGGGTGTGTAATGAAAGTTGCAAGTCCAAACCCACTCAAATCACACCTCTATGTATCTTCCCTGTGCAACAGGTGACCCTTGATCATCATAGAAGAATCACAAGTTTAACTAATAGAAAAAATTCCCTGCGGGTGGAATTGGCCATGGTCATCTCATTAAGCACACAGTTCTGTTTTGAACATAATTAGTCATCTAATTACTCATCCAAAATTAGTTAGTGCATTCATATGCCTAATTAATTATAATTTCACTCAAAGTACCCAGTTGGTAATGCTTTTGTTCTCTGTTCTGACAAATCAAATTACTGAGGGACAGATTTGATTTGGAAATTGGTTTGGGTTGAGTCTCATCATAAACATATTAAAATATTAATGAATAAAACAGTGAGAGTATTAATTTCCATAATAAAGATAACTTCCCAAATGTTAACTATTTCCAAGGAACACCGCCGGGTTTTAAACATTAGTATCATAAACCTCCTAGCTTCTCAGAGTGAGCGTGAGCTGAGGTTGGAAAAGCAAAGTTTGAATTCAAATCCATCCAGTCCTGGTGACAAAGTGCCACAGGCATAGGGCTGGACATTGTCAGGAGTGTAGCAAAACCTGGGAGCATGGAAGGGAGTCTGGTTTAATGGTCAGGGTAGATCCTTCATTACTGTTTGCTGTTCATGGCTACCAGAGAAGGTAATAGCTAACTAGCTTAAGAAGGCAATTTTACAACTTGAGTATTTTTTTAAAATTTCAAATTAGGAGGAAAAATAGTAAACAGCTGGCCTCAGGGTCTGATCATGCAACCCCTGCTCTAGTGACTTAGTGTGTCAACCCATCTCTCCCTCAGTACTGTCCTTCGAGGTAGATACTCTCATGAGCCTCCTGTTACAGAAGAGGAAACTGAGGCACAGAGAGATTTGGTAACTTGCCCAAAGACACCAGTAAGAGGTAATAAAGAACTCTTTTCTTAGAAAATCTACCTGAATGATGCATCGTGTCATGAACTTTGTCTAGAAATGTTTTGGAAATAAAACAACTCTGGATATAATGACTGATTAAGGAGCAGATCAGTATTTGCCGTCTGGTGGGGAGGAGCCATATTTGTGGTCTCCAGTCACATTCGGGTCTGACAGTTACAAAGGTTGCATTCAGCAATTGCTATGAGCAAGGCAGGCGTTATGGATGGGCTGTGAGATTTCTTACTGACGATGTGTTAATAATCTCTGTCCTAACAATTTTCACAACATCCTGAAATATTGGGGGTGCATGGTATGACCTAGGACGGGCTTTGAGCTGCCATTTCTACCTTACTCTCCCAGTTTTATATCTTTGACATTAGCCAACACCACCTAAAATAGGCTATCTGCAGGAATCCTCTGCTTCAGGACCCAGAATGCAAACTTAGGCTTGCATTTTGGTCTTGGTTGGACCAGTTTTGTATTAAACAAAATGGTGGCTTGGTCTAGTGCTCAGACCACTTCCCAGGAGGTCTAGTCCCAGTCTCAGGTCTGCCCATGGTTAGGCAGACCTCTTACACTGGCCTGGGTACGAGGTCTAATTTCTCTAAGCCTCATTCTCCTTTTGCCAGATGAAGGCATTATTCCTTTCAGCACTAAAAGTGTATTCCATAAATGACCCAGCAAAAACTATTTAGTTTCATTGCCTTATACATAAAATAGAAATACAAACAGAAATTACAATGAACTTTCCTTACACCAGGTATTGGTGAATGGTGATAAGTGAAGTGACTGTTTCGTTAATGTAAAGTGACTTGATGAGTATTGTTTTGACATGTTTCATAACATTGTAACATAAATATATGGTTTTTTCCTCCTCATTCAGAATTCCTGATAAATGCATTCTTAGGAAACTTTGGGCCCAGAGAAGACCCAGGCATGAACCGGGGCCATTCCATTTCTAATTATACTGTAAACTGTATTAAAAAACTGACTTTCTAACAAAACTGGGCCACTGACTCATCTCTGTATTATAGTTAGAAAAGTGTAAACTCCTCACGGGAGAGAGACAAAGCGAGAGACCCCAGTCACCCCGCGGAGCCACGCACGTCGGTCTGCACACCCGCCTCAGAGCAGCGGCACCGGCACCAGTTACCCGTTTTCCCGAAAGTCTTGGGTCTCTACCCCGGCTCGCTGTTCTCTCCTCAGGCTGCCTCCTCATTTGAGCTCTAAAGACCGTGCAGAGGTCTCCTGGCCTCAACTCCACCTCCTGAATTCAGTGCCAACGTTAAACTGTTAATTTTCTTTCTCAAGAGTTTTCTTGCCTTAATATGGATGTGAGTAGGAGAAGAAAAGAAGGAACAGAGTGAACATGAAGTGTCTGAATAACGGGAGAAAATCCTAAAGGGAACAAATGTGAAACCAGGAAGGCCAAGGAGTGCGAGTCAAGTGCAGCTGATGGGAACCCGGAGCTGAGCGGGGCAGAGGGCCCGGGAGGCGGGGCCGCTCGCAGCTTCTCCACCGCGCTCGCCTCTTCGTCCTCCTCTGCCCCTCCCTGTGCCACTGGGACCCGGGGCCCCTTCTCCCCAGATGCACTCTGGAGGATGACATAATACAAGGTCTTCGCATAATTGCTCTGTGCTGCATGACGGGAGTTTCACGTTTTATCCGTTTCAGCTCCTAATGTGTGTATAATAGGCCTTCATTCCTAATTATTTTGTCACTATTTTGTTATGTGTCCGGGATCTACATTTGAACTAAGACACTTTAATTATCAAATTAACACAATTTCATGGTTGATACGTTCAATTTCTCACCACTGGACTATTAATTAATTAATATTTTTTTTATTAACTGGCCCTTTCTGGTCCTTCCCTCCGCTGGTACAAAGAAGGGAACAAGGCCTTTGTCTCAGGCTCACGAGCACTTTCCATTAATATCCGGAAATGAAGGATTGCTAAAGAGCGCCCATTCCCACCAGAGCCTTTTTGTCTTGGTTTTTTTTTTTTTTTCTTTACTGAGTTTTAGCCGATTCATGGCACGTATTTATTCACAGGTTGGAAATAGATTATGCTCGTGGCTTATTCTACAGCTAATTGCTTGAACTTGGTTGTCTCATGCACCAAAACAAGAACCTTTTGTTAATGAAGATGGGCGTCTAAACATCCAGCTGACATTAAACTGTGAAAAGAAGAAATATAAGAAGTTATTTATTTTTTAAGTTGTCAAACAGAAATGACAGGGGTGAAGAGGCAACGGCCGAATAAGAAAGTAATTAGAAGCGTTAGAATAATTCCTCATATCCTCTTCATCGTCCAGCACCAGCAGTTTCTTTTTTTTTTTTTAATTTAATTTTTGTTAAATCATAACTGTACACACTTATGGAGTACAATGTGATGATCTGATATACAATGTGGAATGCTTAAATCAATCTAATTAACATAACCATCACCTCACTTACTTACTTTTGTGGTAAGACATTTATGATCTGTGCTTAGTTGTTACTAAGTGTACCGTTGCAATGTGCCATTAGGTGAGATCTTCATAGGAATGACAAAACACAAGGACAGTCCAGTAAGGAAGAGGGGAGAGCACAGTTTCTATTGTGTGCGAGGGGCCCACCCGAATTTGCAGTTTGCCTCCCGAGAAAGCCAGTGCTGCCGGTGACCTTCAGACACAAGGGCAAAGGAACGCTAATTTCTAAGTTTAGAAATTCATGTGTCTGCACTGCCATCTTGATAAACGTCATTTTAAAAAACAGCTTTGTTGAAGTATAAAATTTGCATACCATGAAATATACCCTGTTAAGTAGATAATTCAATGAAGTTTAAACATTTGCAGAGTTAAGGAAACATTAACATAATCGAAACATAGAACATTTCGAATCTGCTGTATTCATCTCCAGTCAACCCTTGACATTTCATGGAAGTGGCATCAGGTAACACGTGGTCTTTGACGCCCACCTTCCTTGACTTAGTGGGTGTTTCTGAGGTTCATCTGTGTTCTAGCAAGATCACTGTATTAACCTCAGTTTTAATGGTTGTACCTTTCCTCCGAGAGGTTTTGGTTCAAACTGCTTTTCCTCCTAAAGAGTTCAGTTTTCTGAAATCTGTTCCATAATGTGGTACATTTCATCAGTTATAAAGATGAGCAACACCAAATCACATTTAGGGGGAAGGGTAATTTTTTGTTTGTTTGTTTTTATCATTTGGGATTCATTGAGTGTACAAAAAAACAGGTTACATTGATTGCTTGTGTCAGATGAAGACCCTCCCATAATAGTGTTCTGCCCCAAAAGATGTACCACCCCTGTGATCCTCCCACCTCCCTCTCTCCTTCCCTCTCTCTGTTATCCCCGTCCCCCACCCCCACCAAGTACAAAGTCATCAATTGTTATCATATAAGAAATGAGTACATAGGATTATTGTCATGCTTTGCCAAAAATAATGTTTTCCACTTCCATCCAGGTTAATACAAAAGATGTAAAGTCTCCGTCCTTTTTAATGACTGAGTAGTATCCCATAGTATACATATATCAATTAATAAAATTGATCAACTTTTGAAAAGAGCCAATAATCCTTTACAACACTGGGCAAGAGAGATGAATAGAACCTTCTCTAATGGAGACAGATGAATGACTCGCAAACATATGAAAAAATGCTCATCATCCCTAATTATTAGAGAAATGCAAATCGAAACCACCCTGAGATACCATCTAACCCCAGTGAGGATGGCCCACATCACAAAGTCTCAAAGCTGCAAATGCTGGTGTGGTTGTGGAGAGAAGTAAAGGTAAATTTTAAATGATGGAAATAATATTATCCAGAAGTTGCTGAGTGAGAAGCAAGAAAAAGTGTAAGTGGAGGAATTGGTTGTACGTGTACATAAAATACAAGGAAAAAGTGGCAGAATGAGGGACACGGGTAAAGACAGCTGTTCTGAGTGGCCAGATAAAAGCAATGCCTGTGACTAATAGTCAGGATGAGATATTTACATATTTTACATATTTCAACTTGAAGAAAATCAGAAATGAAAATATCCTCATTTGAGAGGAAAGCATTAGATACATCAAGTAAGATTATTTGATAAAAACCAAAATGAACACGATGATATTTATTATTTATCATTTTAGGTATTAGGAAAATATACAAAGCTATTTTTCTTGAAGTATGATAAAATACATAAATTTCTACATGAGGCCCTGCCTTTTCACTGAGTATGTTTCATTAAAATAGTGAATTAATTTGATTAATATTTAATTAATTAGTAGTGAAGTAATTTGCATGAGAGGGAAAAATCTTGCAAAGATATGTAACACTGTGTCAATGGTATTTTTCTGAAGAAGACATGTTTTTCAACAGCATATTTTTAATTTTGTAAATAAAATTACCTGAGTTGTTTTCAAAGCTTTATTCTGCAGCTACTTAATTTAAAATTGGGTCTTTTCATTTGTAGATCATGATTTTTTTCATCAAGTATCCATTTGTTAAGGGAGTTGACAGCTCAAAATCATCGTATGCCCCAGAACTTTAGTCGATTCTGGATTGTCCTGGGGAGAAATCCTGATGGGACGTCAGTGGAAACACATCCACCGTTTTGAAATGAATATACAGACTATGGGACCTGCAAGAAAATTAGTAAGAGGAGCACCCAGGGCCGGGCCGAGCCACGGAGATGCTTAAGGCAAAAGGGAAAATGAGCTACTTACCATCTATATGATGCCTGCTTTTATTAGTTTTGAAAACAGACTTTATATTTGAAAGCAGATTTAGAATTATAGAAAAATTAAAAATATAGCCCAGGGCGTTCCCAAATACCTCCTCATCCAGTGTCCTCTCCTTATCTTCCATTAGCGTAGTATGTTTGTCACAGTTAATGAGCCGATAATTGATCACTATAATTTAATAATTAAAGTCTGTAGCTTCTTCAGATTGCCTAGTGTCCTTTTGCATTTCAGGAACCTCTCAAGGTCACTCTGCCCCCGTGTATTAGCTGTCCGGTCTCTTCAGGCTGCCCTCGGCTGTGCCACTGTCTGAGACTTTCTTTCCGAGGCCGGAGCATGTGGAGGATGACTGAGCAGGTGTTTTGCAGGATGGCTCTCCTATAACTTGTTGGGTGCTTTGCTCATGGTGAGAATGGGGAGATGTGTTCAGATAGGGGGACCACAGAGGTAGAGCCACCCTCCCCGTGTCACGTCAAGGCGCATGCTGTCAGCATGGATGATCACCGTGATGCCAACCTCAGTCGCTCGGGTCTCCTCCCTGGGTTGCTCTTCATTCCCCCCATTGTGTGCCCTGGCACAGGCAGTCTCTATCTGTAGCCCATAACTAAGTAGAAAGTCAGGCTCTTCCCCCTTGAAGAGTTATCTGTGTAAGTTACCTGGAATTCTGCTGTATGGGAGATTTCTCTCTTCTTTGTTATTTATTTATATTAGTATGGGCACATGGGTGTTTGGATGTTTGCTGTATATTTGGGGTTATATTCCAATACTATGGGTTTCTACTCAAGCTGTCCTAGATTAGGCCACCGAGACATACTTCATTCAGGTGGCTCCTGTGTCTCTTCGGTACAGCTCCCGTCAACTGATTTGTTTGGGTCATCTCTTGCTTTTTTAAGGAATAATTTATAGTATTTTCCAACTCAGAGATTTAGTTTTAAATATGCGCAACTTGCTAGGAGCCTCCCAAGGTAACATTTTTTGGCATTCTATTCATTAAATAATCTGATTTGAAATATTTTCACTGATTTTAAAGCAAATGGCAACCAAAATGTAAAAATCATGTTCTGAAAGTTCAATATCGTTTTAGATATTATACTAAGATTCTTTAAGGGTTCAAATATTAACAACCCTGACTGCCAAAGTGTAATGGGGAGAGAGAACTGCCGTGTGGAGGATCTGTTATGTTCCATATGAGCATTGTCCAAAAATTACGACATTAAGTTTTTCCTTTCTGTTTTTTTATTGTTTGGGGTTCATTGTCAAGGTGATCAAGGTGTCAAACAATTTGTCTGTGAAGTTACATGTTTATCATCAAAGAATTAGGCTACACTGATTGCATTTGTTCCTGCTCCCAAGAGGTGTGCCGCACACCATGACCCCCATGCCCCTCTCTTCTCCTCTCTCCCCACTTGCTTATTAACCCCCCACCCCTGTATTAGCTCATCTAGTCCCTTCATATGAGAATAGAGTACCTTGGAATATTGCTTCCCTATTCTTGTGATGCTTTACTAAGTAGAATGTGTTCCACTTCCATCCAGGTTAATATATAAGATGTAAAGTTTCCATCTTTTTAGTGGCTGAGTGGTATTCCATGCTTTACATATACCATGGCTATTAATTCATTCCTGGGTTGGTGGGCATTTAGGCTGTTTCCACATTTTGGTGATTGTAAATTGAGCTGTGATAAACAGTCTAGTGCAAATGTCCTTGTGATAAAAGGATTTTTTTTTTCCTTCTGGGTAGATGCCTGGTAATGGGATTGCAGGATCAAATGAGAGGTCTAATTTGAGTTCCTTGAGTATTCTCCATACTTCCTTCCCAAAAGGTTGCATTAGTTTGCAGTCCCACTAGCCACGTAAAAGTGTTCCCTTCTGTCAACATCCACACCAGCATCTGCAGCTTTGAGACTGTGATGTGGGCCATTCTCACTGGTGCTATCTCAGGGTAGTTTTGATTTGCATTTCTCTGATGGTTAGGGATGATGAGCATTTTTTCATGTATTTGTTAGGTCTACAAATCTGTCTCCTCTTCTTTAGAGAAGGTTCTATTCATCTCTCTTGTCCTGTGATATACGGGATTGTTTGGGTCTTTTTTTGTTGATTAATTTGAGTTCTTTATAGATCTCAGTTATCAAGTTTTTGTCCAATGGATAATATGCAAATATCTTTTCCCATTCTGAAGGTTGTCTGTTCGAATAAGTTTTTCTGAGTATGCATGTATCAAAATATTCGTTACTGTTCTGCATTTGATCAAATATAGAAGACTACATGGGTCCAGTTATGACTTGTATGTACAAGACCACAGCCAAGGGTGGTTGTTTCTTAATTTAGTAAAAATATTGTTTTAACCTATTATGGTACTTGACAAAAATTTAGATTAGGTATTATCAGTAGAGGCAAACAAACAGAACAGCAACACACAACAGCTTATCTTCAAGTTGAGCTTTTGATTTTATCACAGCATTTACAATCATCTTTCACTTTTGACAGAATTAACTTCCCAAAGCTTTACTTGTATTCTCTGAACTGGATGAAAAAGTATAACCCTTATTGGAATTGACTCGTGTTGCCTTTGAAGAAGCTGATGACACTGGTATAAAGCTGGCACTATTTAACTCTTTGGCAAGTTCTTTTGTCAATGCAGGAAAAGGGATTGCTTTACTTATTTTAGATGCATAAGAAAGCCTGCAATAAAAAAAATGGGTGAAATTAATTTAAAAAGAGCCGTGATCTAAATGAAACATCATGCTTCACTGAGTGATGCATAAACGGACCTTTTCTAAGCCATTAAATTATATTTGGGCCAAGTCTTAAAAAACAGTGAATAACTTTAGAAGGGACTGCTGATGCTTCCTCAGAAGCTGTTTTATTTTTGATGTCGGGGGGTCGGCGCATTCCAAGGACCTGCTCCTGTCCCCTCTGTGGGTTGGTCAATGGTAGAAAACAATTTGATCTGTGAAGTTACGTGTTTATCATCAGCATTCTTGGAAACTGAAAACCCAGTGCTTTATTTGCTTTGAAATACATGGAATTTTTTTTTAAGTTTATAATTGCTGAACATGTTTATTGAAAGTTAAGAACTAGCATCACCAACCGATGATAAAGAGTTGTGGACTTTCCCTGTAGGTGAAGAGTGGGCAGCCCTCTCTTTATCTGCTTGGTGTCTATTTCCGAGCTATGGCTTCACATACATCTACCTGGAATGTCTCACATTTCCCACTGAGCCTGCTGCCCTGCAGCCCCACCGGAAGACTCTGGACAGGAGAGAAAAGGATCACTTGAGCCCAAAGAGTTTGAGGTTACTGTGAGCTCTGATGCTGCCACAGCACTCACCCCAGGACAAGTGAGTGAGGCTCTGTCTTTAAAAAAAGTTATTTAAAACCTATAAATAAGGCAAAATATCATCCCAGGTTATTTTTCAACAAGCCTATCTCAGGTTCATTTAACATATTTGATGTTGCTGTTTGCTCTTTGAATAGGCCTTAGGTACCATGAAGTCACAGGTTAACTGTAGATTTTTGTTCAGTAGTAAAAAATAACCCCAAAAGATCCTAGGTTTGTTTTTTTTTCCTATGGGTTTATATGAGGGTACCCATGGTTAGGTTGCCTTTTTTGTAAGGTAAGGTGAGGTCCGCGTCAGAGTGGTAGTTGAGTCCTTCACCCAGGCAGGGAGCCTCCCCTACATCGTACATGACAGGTGGGGACGGAATGAGTGCCGGCCAAAAGAGTCTGGGTTCTTTGCTCTCCAGGATATTAACTAATTTTGAATTTAACTTGCCCATATCTCTTCTCTGACATTCACCTTTTTAAATGCATTTCCCAAGGATCTAGCCAAACCTCTGTCCTCAAATGTTCTGGGATCCAACTTTGTCATCTTATTTAAGGAGCTGGACGAAATCTGAGCATCTTTATTCTATATTGATAGGCAGAACACGTTTGTGACTTTTGGATAGTTAAACATCGATATTCCTACGTATGAGATGACTGGAGCTCAGAGGGCTGTCTAACAGGCACTAGGAGACGCCTCACCCTGGACGGTGTCGTGCCAGGATAGGGATGTGACCAAACGGAACTGCAGTTTAGAAAGGAAGTAAAGAGAGCTGGCTTTTCTTCAGAAATCAGGGAAAGAAAGAAGCCTGCTGCACATGGCCGGGCTGGCTCTGCAGGACAGAACCCCCGGGGTCCTCTCTCAGTCTCCGAGTTCCTAGATCGCAGCAGCGAACGCTGCCACAGGGCTCACCGGAAAGGGCCGCTCTGGAGGGCGAGGGCTGGGGACCAAGACTCGCTCCCAGTGTGTAGCAGGCCCCAATGTCTGTACACGGCAGCCCACGGGGAAGGGACCGAAGTTGCCATCTCAGGGCAGAGGGAGGACCACACAGCCCACGGTGTGCGGAGGAAGTGACTTTGCTTTATTCCTTTATCCACTCCAACAGGGGTTCATCCTAAATCTCCCACAAAGCATCTGTGAGTGTGACAGCGCTTTCTTACCTCATTGCCAGTGTAAGTTCTGGGGCTTTAAGGGCAGGTGTGGGTGGGGGACTGTGCAAAATCGATGGCTAAATTTCAGGCTGTGGCTGGGCTATCGTGGGGGTGGGAGTTGAGAAAAACCCTCTCCACATCCTGTAGGAGGTGACAGATGCGCTGGCTCCTGAGGATGAGTCAAAGACACCACAAGAAGCAAATGTTGGAGAGAGTTTGGGCAAAATAAAAAGCATCTGTGAAGAGCAACCCAGGAGAGGGCGCGCACCTCTGCGGGCCTGGGAGTCTGGGCAGTGGAGGGAGAAGCCCTGGTAGGGAAGGCCGTGGGTGAGCAGAGCCAGGCCAGACAGCGTCACCAAGGTGCCTGGAACAATCTGATCTTTGCATGTCTTCTAACCAGGGCTTTTAAAGACTTTAACAATTAGTCCGACCAAGTAGAACAGCGGGGAAGACATTTCTGGGTGTTTTGATCTGAAACGAAGAAAAACCTTTCTTCAAATTTGCCTTTTCTCTCTCTCTCTGATTCTCTCTTTCTCTCCGTCTTTCTCTAACTTCAGGCTTAGATTAGAAACAGGAGCCATGAACTCAGATCTCAAGTTTAGGCAAAAAGATCTACACATCTAAAATAGCTGCAGGCTACACAAACAGATATTAATCAAACCATAAATTGTTCTGTGTAGGAAACGAGGCAGGCAGTGAGGTCATAGTGTGACCTGAGTTAGGACCTAAGTTGGGTAAGAAGCTATCAGCTGGATGGAAGCTTCAGGGGGTGGGAAGGTGCAGCTGAGGGGTGGCTTGGAGTTTACACCCTGAAACATGATTTTAAAATAAAACTTTGTCTTTAAGTGACAGTAAACAGTGACCACAAACTTACAGACCTCATGGATTAAGGTGCTCTATACAAATAGTACAAAATAAATAAATAAAATGTTTCCTCAGAAATACCTCATCCCTGGAAACACCCTCTAGGCCTGCTGTACTGTATTTTCAACACTTTTTCAATTTGTAAACATTTGCAATGCAAACTTTTTCAGGTACAGATCTACTTCAAAGAAATGTTTGAAAGTCCTACAGGGTAATTTATCCCCCGTCAAATGATAAATATAAATTTGTAACCCAAATGAGTTAGTTTTGTGACATCTTTTCTTTTTTTATCCTTTTTTGTGACATCTTTCTTAAACTATGTATTAGTATAACTTTCTAAATGTTTTATTTTGTTTTTTGTGGGTTTCGTTTTCTGCGTATTTGTTTAAAAGTTGGAAGGGTTAACTGCAATACTCTTTGTTTGTTAGGTCATAATTGAGCCTTTCTCAATATAAACCCCTTAGGCTTGTTAATCACACTATTTGTTATATTCTGAGCCCTTGTGGAGAAGTAACCTCCTCTCGGTGGGACGTCCATCTGCTTTGTGAGTGAGTGAAATGGAGGAGAGGACATTTCAGGCTCTCCTTAATTAATTCCCTAATCTATTGCAGTTTGTGCCCAGAAAAAAAAAAAAATCAATCACAACCTAGCTACAGGAAAAAAACTAGGTCTGTGTGAAACTTCAGTGGATTTAAGAAAGGAACTAATTACTGCAAGGACCTAAGACCATCTTCATTCAAGGGGTTAAGATTTCTTCAGTGTCCTTGCCCTTACCTGCATACCTAAGCCACTTTTGGTGGTATACGTTTGAAGTCCACAGAGGCAGATGGTATTTACTTAGATTATACAAGTAATTATTTATATGCAAACCCAGTACATGGTATAAAATTTTCAAATTATATGGTGATTTATCCAAGCAGATTAATGCTCTGAATTGTGTGTATTATATACATGTATGTAGATATGTAGATGAACAGTAAACAACATTGAACAGCATATTCAGAACCTAGCAGTGAGGCCAAAGGCAATAAATACACATTCAATTTCTTAAAAACATGTTAATTAAGAAGTGAGAAAATTCAGAGAATTTCTTCCCCTATAAGATATAACATGGGTCAGAATGAGTGAGTGTATTAGTCCCTGGCTGCGAGTGCTCTGACAGGCTTCAGGGAAAAGGAGTTAATAGATCTAGTCTTAATGATGGAAAAAGTTTTCAAGAATGGGAGAAAGAACATTTCTTTATGCTTTGGGGATTGAAGAGAATTGACCTAAAATCAAAGAGAATCTCAAGATGAGTCCCAGGGACATGAGAAGTACAGATTTTAGTGCTGAGGGTAAGTAAGACTGGACATGCCATTTGGTCCCTCGTTGAGGCCTGGCACATACAGGAAAGAAACATTTGACAGTCCTGTGTAAGGATGTGGCTTAGACATCTGTGCCTCACGGGAGTGCGCAGGGTGCCCTAAAGTTATAGATTTAACTATGACTGTGGTTGAGGGTTTGCACTACGTGATAGCAGCAGAGGCTGAAAAGAAAGCTGAGCTCATAGAGTCACAGTGGAGGGAGAAAGTGAGGACACCAGAGTGGGCGGGTGTGGTTAGATTGGCAAAGTGCAATCTTCCTTTCTGAATGTGTGGGCTGTTCATCACTGCTTCTTAGTCCCCGGGCATGGCACAGAGTGTAAACAAATATTTGTTGAATGCATGAATGAATGGCACCATGAAGTTGAAGATAAGTCCAGAACTTAGACCTTAGGCCACCGAAAAGAGTAATTCTATCACTTAGCAGAGAAGAGATGACGTGACATGAGGCTGAGCTGGGAGGCAGTACGGCGAGTCAGACTGAAGCGGCTGAGGTGGAAGGACAGGCATTTCCTCCAGCAGAAAATGCTCATCACTCAATGCAACCAAGAAGCAAATTGAATCCCAATTGGATTGAATGGGAATCCCTTACATAAACACAAGAGGGGAAGCCCTGGGACTGGATGGTATGTATGTTTTTAAAAGAGAGACTAGAAGGAACAACTTGAGATTCAAATTTAGATGCAGCTAAGTAAGGTATGAACTTTTAAGTACTCACATTGTATTTGTGTTATCTCATCTAATCATCTATGTAATCCTGTGAGATCAGCATTCCCACCTCACACAGAGCAGAAGAACCCGGGAAAGGTAACCGGGCACCAAGGGCAGTGCTATGTCTTCAGACAAAGCCGCCTCCTGCCGGAGACCCCAGCACACCCTGTAAAGTGAAGTCTCAGAGTCAGGGGTCCAGTCATCACCGAGAATCCCCATGCGAAGTTTGGTTTGGCTGGTGTGGGTTTCCATGCTCCTTCTTTCCACAGACCATGCTCTTGTGCCTACTCTCATTGCTTGTTCCTTGCAAGCACAATTTTCCTGTTCTGGTAAGAACTTTGTGTATTTTTAGCCACTAGTTTAGATATCTCGTATTTCAGTTAAGCACGAGCCATTAAAATGACTTATAAGGTAATGTAAATCTTTTCCCAGTAAGAGACTATTTATAATTTTTACTTGAAAATAATTGAGGGCTTATTCATGCTTTTGGATTACTTTCTTCTGATATACACTTTTATATCGGTATTAGCAACTGGTATCAGACACAACATAATCTCCCTCTTCAGCTATTCACAGAGGGAGAACAAACGGGCCGAAACCACCCTCATGCACACCTTCGCTTTCCTAAACGTTTTACTCATTACTATTTTTCAACAATGAGGTAATGAGAAGATCCTAGCCCGGCAGTGTGGACATATGGACACTGAGATTAGCAGAATGGGCTTATTAGGATACCGAGTTCTCACAAGCTCAGAGCATTTCCAGAAAGAATCTCGCATTACTGCTGATCAAGTTTCCCCAAAGACGTGAAGGCTGGAAAACAAGAAAAAGAGAGTGGTTGGGAAACATTTTTGACTAGTTTAGGGGTGGCAAGAATGCAGTTAAGTTTAAATTAACTCTCTGCCACAAAGATTATACAAATATCGGCCAGACCTGGATGTTTATGTTTCTAGCAAGTAGAATTAAATGCCACCACTTTTCTCACTATAGTTCATCGCACTGAGATAGTTTAACTCAGATGGGGGCACAAGGCCTAATATAATGGGTTGATTTTTCAAAAAAGTAATTTTGTTATAATTTCCCCCACGTTCTTCTCCTTTCTAGGTTATTAACATGTTAATCATTTTCTCCATGATTCCCCAAATACCAGGCACACACACATGACAGTAAGTACCACAAAATGTATGTGTGAACGGGCTGTTAGGAAAAATTTATAGGAAGCCATGGGTTTGCACTGAGCTCCTACACTAGACCCAACGGACCAAAGCAAAACAGAGTTACTTGTTCTACAGTTCCAAGCCACCAAGCTTCAATTAAGGTCTTTATCTGACCTTATGAGACATCAGGAGAGAGAGAGAGAGAGAGAGAGAGGGAGACCGGCCAAATTCTTAGGGCAGCTTTAGCCAGCAGGATAAGAAAGTCCCCTCTGTTTTAACTTTTGCAAAAGTCACTTTGCCAGGCCCAGCTTACTCTTTGGCCTCTGTTCTTCTTTCCTCTCTGGCCGCCCTTTTCTGTCTGCAACAGGTGTCTGAGCACGTCCTCTGCTCTGCTCATTGGAGCACTCGTTCTACTTTATAAAATGACGTGCTGCTCAATTACAGAATCATAGATCAAAGTCAATTAAGATTTGTAATCTAAATTTGTTGTGATTTTTTTTTTCATAGAGCCAAAACCAAGGTAAAGGCCCAAGAATGGTAAGTTGAAGGCTCATTTCCCACTTTCTGCTGCACTGAGTCTTGCATCCTAAGGCGACGTGCCTGTGGTCTGTGCTCCTTTTCTCGTCATCACCTGAAATAAGGAAACAAAACAACACAAAAGGAAATATAAAGATAAAACTTATTAAAACATAAAGCAGTCAGGAATTTAACTGAGTCACTCAGCTTGATATAATAGTCAAGATAGTAAAAATGGACGCAGGGGTGAAACGGTAGGGTTTCCTTTGTCGGCGGTAGTCAGGGTGCTCATCAGTGTGGTTTTTCTGAGTGATGCCCATGCTGGTTCAAGAAATCAACTTATGGGTTGAAGTGGTGCTTTAAAAATCCATAGAACAGCATGGAAGTGATGTGTGGAGATGAAAGGAGACATGTCCGTGAAACTTCCGATTCACTTCTGTATGTTTAATTAATGTCCTTTGAATCAATTAAGTAATGTCTTTCACAGCAATTTGAATAAAACTAGAGACGATTATCCTAAGTGAAGTAGCTCAAGAACGGAAAAGCAGCCAGGCGCCGTGGCTCACGCCTGTAATTCCAGTACTCTGGGAGCCCGAGGCAGATGGATTGCTTGAGCTCAAGAGTTTGAGACCAGCCTGAGCAAAAGTGAGACTCATTTCCACTAAAAATAGAAAAACTGAGGCAAGAGGATCGCTTGAGCCCAAGAGTTGGAGACTGCTGTTAGCAATGGTACCGTGGCACTCTACCCAGGGGGACAGCTTAAGACTCTGTCTCAAAAAATAAATAAATGAATAAGATAAAAAAAAAAAGAATGGAAAAGCAAATACCACATGTATTGTCTCTAAGAATTTGGAAACATTTAATGGGTACATATGGGCACAGAGGGAAGTAAGATTCACTGGAAATCAAGAAGAGGAGGGAGGGGAAGAGAGAAGGGGCAAACACCTACCAACAAGTGTAAAGAACTCCGTCTGGGTGATGGGCGCAATAACAGCCCTGGTTCAGCAGTACACAAGCTATCAGGCAACAAAACCATTTGTATCCCCTTAATATTTTGGAAAACAAAATGACTAGGTCATGATCTCATGAGTGTGGAAGAACATTTGAAAAACATTGAGGTATGGCAGTGTTAAAATAAATTATGCTTTTATGGTTGGGGGATTTGATTATTTTCTAGGGCTCAGTAAAGAAGGCTGGACTCCAGAGGTTTCTGTGGGAGCATTTGTGGCAGGCCTGATCTACGCTGTGACAAGACACTGGCTGCCCAGTTCCATGAAATCGTGGACTTGGTGGGATATAGGCACAGCCTCCCCAGGATGAAGGCAGTGACCTCCATGTGGCTTTTTTTTTTTCTGAAAACACTGTGAAACGTCACTGGTTGTGGGGAAGCTCAGATTGATTCTCTCCTGTGGCAGAAAAGCCAGCTAAAGAGCACGTTAAAAAGAAAGCCCTTCCATTACCTTCTCACCCTCGGCTCTCAGCTGACAGGGAAGTCGGTGCTTTGCAGAATAACTGGGAAGCAATTGTGAGGACAGCTCATTGTTTGCATGCAAATCAGGCTTAAATGGCTTGATGAGAACTGATTGGCCTTTACTGTAAAATAGTGCTCACTAACTACCCTGCTTTTCTTAGAAGACCCATTTTCTTTTTTTTTTTTTTTTTGAGACGGAGCCTCAAGCTGTCCCCCTGGGTAGAGTGCCATGGCATCACAGCTCACAGCAACCTCCAACTCCTGGGCTCAAGCGAGTCTCCTGCCTCCACCTCCCAAGTAGCTGGGACCACAGGTGCCCGCCACAAC
>CAUYQV010173758.1:0-30827 GCA_963574575.1 Galagoides demidoff | reverse complement strand
GCCATGGCATCACAGCTCACAGCAACCTCCAACTCCTGGGCTCAAGCGAGTCTCCTGCCTCCACCTCCCAAGTAGCTGGGACCACAGGCACCCGTCACAACGCCCGGCCATTTTTTGGTTGCAGCCATCATTGTTGTTTGGGGGGCCTGGGCTGGGGATTTGAACCTGCCACCGTAGGTGTACGTGGCTGGCACCTTAGCTGTTTGAGCCACAGGCACTGAGCCAGCCATGTTCTAATAAAACTTTAATTCCAAAAACACGTGGTGGGATAAATCTGACCTGTGGGTCATTGTTTGCCAACCCCTGGTTGAACATAGCATTCAATATCCAGCCAAACTATCCATTGAGGATGGTGACAGAATAAAGACATTCTTAGAGGCAAGCACTCAGAAAGTTTAACAATCATACACCCCATATGAAAAAATAACATCCAGGAAGGAAACTGAGCAAAACAAAAAAGGAATAAATGAAGATGGCAGAAGGCAGAAGAAACAGTGGCATCTGAGCATCATCTAGAAGTCTGGAGCATTCTTCTTAAAATGGCAGTGGCTTGGCTGGGCATGGTGGCCCATGACTGTAATCTTAGCACTCTGTGAGGCTGAGGCAGGTGGATTGTCTGAGCTTAGGAATTCCAGACCAGACAGAGCAAGAGCGAGACCTCATCTCTAAAAATAGCCAGGTGTAGTGGCAGGTGCCTATAGTTTCAGTTACTGGGGAGGCTGAGGCAGGAGGATCACTTGAACCCAAGAGTTTGAGATTGTTGTGAGCTATGACGCCCCATCATTCTACCCAGGGGCAACATAGTGAGACTCTGTCTCCAAAAAAAAAAAAAAGAAAAGAAAAAGGCAGTGGTTTATGACATAGGACTAATTAGCTTTCCTTCTTTACATAATAATAATTATATTATTTAATTCTGCATTGGATAATACTTTTTTGAGACAGGTTCTTGCTTTATTGCCCAGCTGGAGTACAGTGGTATCATCACAGCTCACCACAGCAACCTCTACCTCCTGCACTCAAGTGATCCACCTCCCTCAGCTTCCCAAGTAGCCGGAGCTATAGGTCCATGCCACTAGGCCCAGCTAATTTTTCCATTTTCATGTAGAGTTGGGGTCTCACTCTTACTCAGGCTTGTGTTAAATTCCTGACCTCAAGTAATTCTCCTGACTTGGCTTCCCAAAACTTTTAGGTGTGAACCAGTGTGTCTGGCCATGGAATAATACTTCTTTAATCATAATTTAAATACTGCATTATGAGATCAAAGTTTAGAATCACTAAACAAACCACTGATGACGTTGTTATAATCACTAAACAATATAATACATAAAACTTGACAATATAAAAATAATACAACTAACAAAACTGGATGGTTGAAGCAGGATGGGATGTAGAAAGTAGTACAGATACACAAAAATTTCTCTTTATTAAAGACAGTGGAATCAGAAATTCATATAGATGTGTATTGTTTAGAATCATAATGGCCAGCTCGGCGCCTGTGGCTCAATCGGCTAAGGCGCCAGCCACGTACACCTAAGGTGGCGGGTTCAAATCCCCAGCCCGGGCCGCTAAACAACAATGATGGCTGCAACCAAAAAACGGCCGGGCGTTGTGGTGGGCGCCTGTGGTCCCAGCTACTTAGGAGGCAGAGGCAGGAGACTCACTTGAGCCCAGGAGTTGGAGGTTGCTATGAGCTGTGATGCCATGGCACTCTACCCAGGGGGATAGCTTGAGGCTCCGTCTAAAAAAAAAAAAAAAAGAAAAGAAAAGAAAAGAAAAAAAAGAAATCATTAGATTCCTTGAACAAAATTACAATGAAGCCATAAGCTATCAAAACCTCTGGGATAATGCAAAAGCAGTCCTAAGAGGTTAGTTATTGTATTAATTGCCCACATCTAGAGATCAGAAAGAGTGCAAATCAACAATCTAATGATTCATCTTAAGAACATGGAAAAGGAGTAATACAATTCCAAACCCAGCAAAAGAAAAGAAATAACCTAAAATTAAATGAGAAATAAATGAAATCAAGAATGAAAGAACTATTCAGAAGATTAACAAAACAAAAAATTTGGTTCTTTGAAAAGATAAATAAAATTGATAAACCCTTGGCCAGGTTAACCAGAAATAAGATCTCAAATAAGTTCAATCAGAAACAAAAAAGGAGAAATAACAATAGACAGCACAGAGTTACAAATGATCATCCTGAATACTACAAAAATCTCTATGTACAGAAATTGGAAAACATGGAGGAAATGGACAAATTTCTGGGATCACACTACCTCCCTAGACTCAACAAGGAAGAAATAGAACTTTTGAACTGACTGATATCAAGCACCAAAATCAAAACAATCAAAAATCTCCCAACAACAGCAACAAAAAAATGTCCTGGACCAGATGATTTCACACCAGAATTTTACCAAAGCTTCAAAGAAGAGCTTGTACCTAAATTGCAGAACCTATTCCAAAATACTGAGAAAAAAGGAACCCTCCCAACTCTGTCTATAAGCAAATATCACACTGATACCAAAACCAAGAAAGGACACAACAAAAAGAAAACTACAGACCACCATAAATATTGATGCAAAATACTCAATAAAATCTTAGCACAACTATTTATACGTATTTTCAACTATACATCAATAAAATATTTTATCACAACCAGGCAAGTTGCATCCCAGGTACATAAAGCTAGTTCAACATAAGCAAATCTATAAACATAATTCACCAAATAAACAGAAGTGAAAACAAAGACCATAGGATCCTCTAAATAGATACAAAAAAAGCATGTGACAAAATTCAGTGTCATTTTTTGATAAGAACCCTTATGAAAATGGGCATAGATGGGACATTTCTTAAACTGGTAGAAGCCATCTATAACAAACAAATAGTCAGTATCATATAGAATAGAGAAAAATTGAAAGCATTCTCACTTAGAACTGGAACTGGACAAGGACATCCACTAAACCCCTTCCTCCAATTATTCTGTAATTCTAGAAGTCTTATTAATCAGACAAGAGAAGGATATCAAGGGTATCCAAATGGGGACAGAGGAGGTCAAACTATCACTCTCTGTGGATGGCATGATTTTACACCTAAAAAATCCCAAAGATTCAACCACAAGACCCCTAGAATTGATAAACAAATACAGCAAAGTCTCAGGATATAAAACTAATGTGCACAAATCAGTAGCCTTCATATATGCCAAAAACAGTCAAGCTGACAATCAAATCACAGATATAATACCCTTCACAGTATCATCAAAGAAAATGAAATACTTAGGAATATTTAACAAAGGATGTGAAGGATCTCTATAGAAAGAACTATGGAACGCTGGGAGAAGAAACTGCAGAGGATGTTAAAAGATGGAAAAGCATATGCTCATGGCTTGAGAGAAACAAAATTGTTAAAAATGTCTATACCACTGAAAGCAATCTACAGATTTAAGGCAATCCCAATTAAAATACTAATATCGATCTTGAAAAAATAGTTCTATAGAACCAGAGAAAACTACAGAAAAAATAGTTTTGTATGGAACCAGAGAAAACTCTCAATAGCCAACACAATTCTACAAAATAAGAACAAATCTGATGGCATCATTTTAGGTCAGACTTTAGGCTATACTCCAAGTTTATAGTGATGAAAACAGCATAGTATTGGCATAAAAATAGAGATTTAGGTCTGTGGAACAGAACAGAGAATATAGAGATGAAAATGCCTCATATTGCCATCTGATCTTTGCCAAAGCAAACAAAGGTATACACAGGAGAAAAGAATTTCTATTCAATATAGGGTGCTAAAAGAACTGATTAACAACATGTAAAAGACTGAAACTGGACACACATCTCTCACCACTTACAAAAATTAACTCACAATGGATAAAAGATTTTAATCTAAGACACAAAACTGTAAAAACTCTAGAAGAAAGTGCAGGAAAAAATTTTAGTTTTATCAGCCTAGGGAAAAAAATTATGAAGAAGTCCTCACTGATAATCATAGCAGCAACAACAGTGAATAAATGGGACCTGATTAAATTAAAAAGCTTCTTTCTGCATAGCTAAAAACATAATCAGCAGAGTGAAGAGACAACCTATAGAACAGAAGATATTTATGTGCTATCCATCCAACAAAGGGCTAATAACCAGAATCTACAAAGAACGCAAACAAATAAATAAGAAAAGATCAAATAACTCCTTTAAAAAGTGGGCAAGAGACATGGACAGAAGCTTTTCTCATGAGGAAAGCCAATGGGCAACAAACACATGAAAAACTGCTTATTGTCCTGAACCATCAGAGAAATGCAAATCAAAACCATTCTGAGATATGACCTAACCTCAGTGAGAATGGCCCACATCACAAGGTTTCAAAGCAGCAGACACTGTAATAGGTGTGGAAAGAAGGGAAGATTCATGCATTATTGACTGACTACAAACTAGTACAGCTTCTATGGAAAGAAATATGGAGATTTCTCAAAGAACTAAATGTAGACCTGTCATTTGATCCTGCATTTCCATTACTAGGTATCTACCCAGAAGAAAAAAAGACATTTTACCTTAAAGACATTTGCACTCCGATGTTTATAGCCACTCAATAAACAATTGCCCTTCAATGCATAAATGGATTAATAATGGATTAGCATTCATACCATGGAAAGTTATCTGGCCATTAAAATAGATGGAAACAACTTAGATGGATTTGGAGAATATTCTCCTAAATTAGTGGTTCTCAACCTTCCTAATGCTGCGATGTATTTTCATAGTTACAAAGGGGTCGTGACTCACAGGTTGAAAACTGCTGTGTATAAGAATGGAAAAACAAGCATTACCTGTACTCAATACTAAAGTGGAGCTAGTAGATTAGCAACTACATGCTCACACGAGAGAAAAACTCAATTAAATTCAAGTAGGGAGGAGGGGAAAAAAGAGCTGGGTAAATCCCCCCCAACAGGTACACTGCATGGGTATATTGCACAGTTCCTGAGTGAAAGACACAACTAAAATTCAGATTTGAACCTTACAAAAGCAAACTATGCATGTAACCTAATCATATGGATTCCCCATATTAATCTGAAATAAAAAATGAAAATAAATACAATTAAAGAGGTGTATCAGACTTTGATGTCCAACATGTAGAGCATGGAGGTATCCTATTTACAAAAGCTTCTCTCCAGTTTCACCATGTCAAATACTCCAGCAATAATCTACTTGCTAACAGTTACCATTTAATAAATACCCATTCTAGGCTTTAGAATTATCAAGTACAATCTATATTGTCAGTTTCTCGCATATACTATGCCTTTCCATGTGCTGTTGCCTCTGTTTGGGCTGTTCCACTATCAAGGGCTTCATAAACCACTTAGCTTCAAAACCCAGCCCAAGCTTTATGCCTTCCAATGAAGCCTCCCTTCTCCTCTGGGTGTTCTCTGATCACTTTATAGTCACCGCTTGTTCATGTGGACATTGCCCCTACACCATATTGTAAGGGTTAGGCCTTATTCCTGTAGTACTTTCAAGGCCTCGTAGTACTTTCAAGCTCTATCTATCTCAGGACATTGAAGTACATCATTCCTTCTACATGTGCTCTACATCTTCCACAGGTGAGATGGATAGTAGGTGCCTTCACATAGTAGGAACCAGAAACTCTTTGTCTTCCCAACACTGTCATAGCTATGGCCCTAAAATACAGATTACTTACCATGAGAAACTGCCCTACAGGATCTTAAGAGACCATCAGATCACTAGAAATATTAGGTTGAATATTATTCTTTTTCTTTTGTATACTATTTTCTTCTTCTTTTTTATTTTTATTTTTTATTTTTTTGCAGTTTGGCTGGGGCTGGGGTTGAACCCCCCACCTTTGGCATATGGGGCTGGTGCTCTACTCCTTTGAGCCACAGGTGCCGCCCTGTATACTATTTTCTTAATATTAAAGTGCATTCAGGTGCATTGTTTTATTTCCTCCCTCACAAAAACTCTTTTAAGAATCTTAGAACCATCCAAGCTAGAAGAGACCATAAAGATCATACCTAACTTTCTTTCAAATGAAAATTAAGGCCAAAAAAGTTATGAATTGCCTCAAAGTCCTAACATTTATCAAGAAAGCCAAGGAGTATTGGTTTTCTATTGCTGATAGCGAATCACCACAAATAGAGGCTTAAAACAACACAGTTTTAATTACATGTAGTCACAGTTCTTGCTACACAGCATGGTTGCTTAAGGTCTCACAAGCCTAAAGCAAGATGTTGGCTGGGCCAAGTTGTCCTTTGAAAGTTCTGGGGAAGGATACACTTCCAAGCTCATTCATGTTGGCAGATTCAGTGCCCTTCAGTTCCAGGATGAAGATCTCATTTCCCTGCTAGCCGTTGGCTAGGGATGACTCTCAGTCCTTGTTATCTCTTCCATTAAAGCAAAACAAAGCATCAAACTCTTCTCATTCTTCAAATTGCTTTGACTTCTGGTGCTGCTACTGGTTTGAGAGAACTCTCTGCTTTCAAAGGTCTCATATGATTAGGTCAGGCCCACCCATATATTCTCTTAACGTCAACTGTGCCATGTAACATTTACTCACATGTAATCATGGCAGTAAAATCCATCATATTCACAGTCCCAAGGATTATTAAGGACTTCGTAGTATGTGGAGGCAGCAGGGAGGGAAATCTTGAAAGACATAGAATCTTATCTACAACAAGGATTTTGGAATCATAGGCAAGGATTTGATAACATCTTTACCACTCACCACCTCTGCAACTGTAAAATCATTAAATTTCACTAAACCTATGTTCCTTCATCTTTGAGATAACAATAATAAATACCAATGCAGGGTACAAAGGCATATGCCTGTAGTCCCAACTACTTGGGAGACTGAAGTGGGGTGAGGCCAACCTAGACAACATAGTGAGTCTTACACACCACAGGATTTTTGTAAGGATCAATGAGAGTATGGATAGAAAAATGTTTTTAAGGTATAAGGAACTACCCAGCAGTCTTTAATTGACAGGATATATACAAGTATATGGCACCACTAGACTAAATATTCCCTAAGGTTAGAGGCTATGTGTCTTCAATGTGACAAAATCAGGAGCTACCTCCTCTGTGATGTGAACTTCATTATGAGTAAGTTAAAATAAGATGGAAGTTTAGAGCACCAAGAAACAGAGCAGATAAAGGGTTTCAAATGGTCCTATATTTCCTACCCAAGATAATGCCAAGGCATATTCATATATACCTGGAAGCTTCTGGCCCTCAGCTCAAGGTGGAATTTTTTCAGGACCGTACCCCCAAACTGGCATGACTCACCTTGTAGCCGCCAGCTGGAAACTAATTCAGAGGACTGTCCTACAGCAAGGCACCACAGAGATGACCAGGCCAGCATTTCAGCAAGGAACCCAGCCTGTCTATCGCTCCTTGCTTCTGAATATTCCTTAGGGCAGAAATTTCAAGTTGTGATAACATCTAGTTAGAACTCTCTTAATTTAGAACACTGAGGGGCAAGATTTTCTACTATCTGAAAGAACCACCTTTCAAAAGCAACCTGGCATAAGCATCTGTTGGAGCTCCAGTTTCCTCTTCCTTTAGTGTGCCTTAGTTTCTGAGAAAGGAGCACACAGACCTTAATGCATCTTGCTTAAGAATGATATTTATAGTACCTTAACCTCTATTTCCCTTTAAGTGGAAGAAATTATGTGATGGCTTCCCTAAATCCTTTCTTGCTAAATATACCGAATAGAGCACAGAACCTGGCATCTGACGGTTCAAAAAAGCATTTGCCAAATGAATGAACAAAACAAACTGGTGAGCTGGAACTCAGCTCTATTTCTCCCTATCCATCGCTATTTCTAGTACACTACTGTTTACCACTAGACTAGCCTGGTGAGTACTCTATGAACAGATTTAATAAGCAGATATTAAGGTTTCTGTTAAACTAAACTGTGCCAGCTCCAAAAGCCCCCAGAAATTTCAAGTCAGCTTGTCAAGTTGAAACTCTCTTTAGAAAATAGCTGTGCAGCTGAGGCGTGAGCAGCCACACTGACCATCTGCTGTCTTTCTTCTCTGGGGAGCTGAGTTGAAGGAATTCGAGGAGATTAATGAGCGCTCTCTGGCTCATGCAGCCTTGCACAATCTGTGGGTCTGGGTCTCATCCATTTTAGAAGATAAACACACTTGAAATGTTTTGGGTGTGCACATGCCTATATAGTGATTAGAGTTCTCTTGCTATAGTGATTTGTGGACTTTTTAGGCACTATAAAGGTACAGTGGAAAACTACTTGGCCTTTGTAGTCCAGGATTTCAAACTTTGATTACTCCACTTATTAACTGGGTAACTTTTGTTCCTTTTACCTCTCTGAGCCTGTTTCTTCATATATAAAAAGGGAGTACTTGCAGCCATTATGTAGGTTAAATGAACTAAGCAAAGTGCTTAGTACAGAATAGGCATTCAATGGGCTACTGTTACCTTTGGTGTATAACTAAATTTCTTGACTATCTACATCTTTACTTCTTCAGACTACCCATGATATTGAAATCAAAAGTTAAGAAACCATCCCATAAGCACTAAGTGTCTAATATACACCAGTAACTATGCTAGGTGATTGAGAAAAGTAAGAAGACGAAAGGAGAAAGGGCAAAGAAATGAACATTTATTGAGAACCCATATTGAAGCGGGCCCTGCAGTACATATTGGGAATCCCAGGCAATAAGGCACAGCATTTGAACTCTAAACATATTTTCCTGTATTCACTGGACATTGTGTTTTGTGAATTGTCTTTTTTTTGTTTTTTTGAGACAGAGTCCCACTTTATCACCCTTGGCAGAGCGTTGTGGCATCACAGCTCACAGCAACCTCCAACTCCTGGGCTTAGGCGATTCTCTTGCCTCAGCCTCCCAAGCAGCTGGGACTATAGGTGCCCCCTACAATGGCCAGCTATCTTTTTTGTTGTTGCAGTTTGGCTGGGGTCGGGTTTGAACCCACCACCCTTGGTATATGGGGCCAGCGCCCTACCCACTGAGCCACAAGTGCTGTCTGTGAATTGTCTTTTCATGACTTATGCTCATTTTGCAAATAGTTAAAGTATTATACATTTTATGTTAAGTGCACTTTGTGGTTACAAAAATTTTTCCTACTTTGTTTATATTTGTTTGCTTTCTGATTTTTAAGAGACAGAGTCTCACTCTATTACCTAGGCTGCAGTGCAATGGTATGATCATAGCTCACAGCCTAGAAATTCTGGGCTGCAAGCAATCCTCTTGCCTCAGACTCCTAAGTAGCTAGGACTATAGGCATGTGCCACCTCATCAGGCCAGTTTTTATTATGAGGGATTTTTGGCACAGAGAAGTTTTAAATTATTTTCCTGAAAAATCAATCTATTGGTTTTTGCCTTTGATGTCATGCTTAGAGATGTCTTCCCCAACTAGGGGTATAAAACTTTTCACTCATTTTTGTTCTAAAATTCTCACAGATTTTTCTTACATTTATACTTTAGTTATTCTAGAATTGTGCTCTAAGATAGAATGATTGCTATGGTGACTGTAACAAATTTTTTCTTTTAACAGAGTTATTCTAGGATGGATAGCTTCAAACCTATTTTAAAAATGAGTATATATTTGTGGGGAATGTCTGCTTCTGATTTTTCATTTCATACATTCATTCTTTAAGAAATAGCGAGGTCGTAAAAGCTTCTGTGGCTTTTTAGTTACTGGAATCTCTTCTCCGAATTTCACTGGAACAGAAAAGTATGCCTCAGACTTGTTTTACACTCCAGCCAGGTCTCACCTGCCTAACGCTCCCTATCTTCAGTTGTCTATTTGCAGTGATGCATGACTCCACTTTAACAGAAGCCTCAGTTCCTTTAGCCTAAATTTTATAGCCTTGTGTTGTGGCAAGATCATCCTGTCCTCTTAATCAAAGGCTTTTATAGTTTGGCCTCTATGCCACCTCCTCATGGCCAATTATGCTAATTTATTCCCTATTATCAATTTGTCACTAATAAGTCCTCTCATATAATGCTATTACAGCACAAGTGACACGCTTCCATTAAACTTTATAAGAAAGTAGGCATTACTGGAAACAAGTACTTAAAGAACCATATGATAAGGAACTCTGAGTTCACTAATCAAACAAATATGAATTAAAGCAATGAGAAGGGCTAGGTGTGGTGGCTCATGCCTGTAATCCTAGCACTCTGGGAGGCCAACGCAGATAGATTGTCTAAGCTCACAGGTTTGAGTCCAGCCTGAGCCAGAGAAAGACCTCATCTCTAAAAATAGGTGGGTGTTTTGATGGGCGCCTATAGTCCCAGCTACTTGCAAGGCTGAGACAAGAAAATCACTTGAGCCGAAGAATTTGAGATTGCTGTGAGCTATGACACCACAGCACTCTACCAAGGGTTACAAAGTGAGACTCTGTCTTAATCAATTAATCAATCAATAAGAAATAATTTTTCACTCAGTATATTGGCAAATATTAATTAAACTTATGGATAATGCCAAGGTTGGCAAGTCATGTACACAAACCAGCATCCTCATACATTCTTGGAAATAAAAATGGGTTCAGTTTTCTAGATGGCTATTTTGCATTATGTAAAAAAAAAAAGTAATAAGTATATACTTTTGACTAAGGAATTCCACCCTGAGTCTTATCTTAGGAAAATAACCAGAGAAGTCACAGTCTTATGCATAAGGATATTCGCTGTACCATTATTTATAATAAAGAAAAAATTTAAAGCAACATAACATCTATAGAAGGCAATTAAATAAGCTATATTACAACCATAGAGTGGAATATTATGCTACCTTTTAAAAATAGTAATGATTCTCCAAAGTAATCTGCCATACGATGAGATCTATGTAGAGGCCTCTAGAAGCTAAGAGCAGCTCATTATTGATAATCAGCAAGAAAATGGGGATCTAGTAGTCTATAGCTGCAAGGAGATTAATTCTGCCAATAGCTTGAGTGCATGTAGAAATGAATCTTTTCCCAGTTGAGCCTCGGATATGACTGCAGCCCCAGTCAATATCTGAAGCGAAGTATGGAGACAGAAACTGTGACAGGAATTATGACACACAGCAACTGAGAGAATAAATGAGGGGTATTTTAAGCCATTAAGTCAGTGGCAAGTTTCTATGTAACTCCATCTCAGATAAAGAATAGATTATGAAACAGTATTTGATAAGATCTTATTTAAAAATACACTTATGTTTTAATAAATATTCATAGAAAAATGTTTTGGATGATATAAACTACTTCATGCATTCTTCATACATTTTGCCTTTGTTGAAATCTACCTTCAATGTGCATTTTATAATTAAAGATAGATAAAAATATATATAGATAGATTAGAAATCTTGGGAGGAGAGTTAAACTGTGATGGTGTTATTTTTATGTCATGAAAATCAAGAGTCTTAAGATCTTAGAAATTTAGAAAACTAATATAGCAATCATTTTTTCCACTGGGAAGCCTTGTTGTTATTCAGTTGAAACTCTAAGGAGGTTGGTAGGAAAACATGGAATGAAGTAAAGTTGAATAGGGTTTTGCACATATTAAATATTTGGTGGACTACCCACGTATGTTGTAGGAGAGAAATGAGGTCTACATAATCTAGATTTCTGAAAACAGCACCAATTTAAAATAAAATTTTTGGTTACAAAATATGATCCTAATAACTATAGAATACACCTTTCAAGTGACTGAAATACTATATTTATACCCAGTTGTAACATGTGAAGAACAAGTGAGTTTGCTAAAGAAAACATCACATATGACTGTGTTCTCCATTCAATCTTATAATCTTTTCATTGATCCAAAAGAAACTTCCTCACCCCTTCCACAGTGGGGATATTTAAACACTCTCCTCAACTCCCTATCCCGCTACTTTCCTTCTCACTCTTGGCAATAATCCAATTGGCCTAACTAGAGACATACACACATCCATTTGTTGGTTGGGGGAACATAGGGCATCGTAATAATATCACCAAGACTACACACAAGGTGGAGAAGTATTCCCCCAAGCAAGGGAAAGAATGGATGTTAGTGGCCACTGAATGCAAACTCCGTAGCATGGGCTTGACGCCTATAGCTCAGCCGCTAGGGCACGGGCTACATGCACCAAGGTTGGCGGGTTCCAACCTAGCCTGGAGCTAAACAACAAATACAACTACAACAAAAAAATGAAATAGCTAGGCATTGTGGTGGGCACCTGTAGTCCCACCTATTTGGGAGGATGAGGCAAGAGAATTGCTTAAGCCCAAGAGTTTGAGGTTGCTGTGAGCTGTGATGCCACAGCACTCTACTGAGGGCAACATAGTGAGACTCTACACACACACAAACTTCCCTGGCGTGGCATATATGATCTATCATAACAGGACACTGCCTAATTCTTTCTTCATATCTAGTAGTCAAATATGCTACCTTCTTTCTCATCAACATTCTTTTGCACTATCTAATTCCTGTGCTTGGATCATCATTTCCCTTGAGAGTTTGATCCTCTCAAGCTCAATATTCAAGACTCAACCCAGGCATCATTTCTTTAGAACTGTGGTTCTCAACCTTCTTAATGCCCTGACCCTTTAATACAGTTCCTCATGTTGTGATGACCCTCAACAATAACATTATTTTATGTTGCCACTTAGCTACATAAAATAATGTTATGGTTGGGGATCACTACAACATGAGGAACTGTATTAAAGGGTTGTGGCATTAGGAAGGTTGAGAACCACTGCTTTAGAAAGTCTTGTCTAACAAGTCCCTCTTTTTTCCTCTCCTTTCCTCCAGGTTGGATGCCCTTCTCATGTACTCCAAATACAGTTATCAAGATGTGTTCAAAGTGTCTCCCCATGGGCTGTCAGCAGGGCAAAGTCTGATGCGCTTTAACACAATTACATATTAGGCATTGTTTACTAAATGCATAAAACCCACCCTATTACTTATTAACAAGACCAGATATGGTGATTGTTCTTCACTGGATATTGCTGAGAAATATTAAGATAACATTTTCAAATCTCTTTCATGCTACTTGTTACAAAAATTTTCTTTCCACATTACTATGTTCGTGTTAAGATGTGACAGTATTTTTGCAATGGTGTATTATATGGGGACTATTATCGAGCAGTGTCTCATCTTCATCTGGTCAATTCTTGTCAGCTTTAGACAGTGTGGCCTTCGTTGACTTAGTACAGATAATATATTCCTTAGCTTCCTGTACTTGCAACACCATGTAGCCAACTCCCATAAGACCACGTCGTATATCTAAAATCCTCTCTGCATTCTAGTTTGTCACCATTCATATCTTCCACTGTCATCCATTCGCATGAGGCTAGTAATATCTCCCTTGCAGAATTAAATAAGAAAACATATATAAAACACACAGCATAGGATCTGCCATTTGTGTACTTGTCGAGTTCGTACACCCAGGGGAAGGACTTTTTTCTACTGAGCTGTGTAAGATACAGGCCCACTTGCAAATTCATTCTTCTTTTCAAGAGGATTTAATTATAGGGCAACAATGGGGCGCCTAGTTAAGACTGCATTTCCCAGCTAGGTGAGGCCACGTTGCTAAATTCGAGTCTACAAGATGCAGGTAGAAGGTGCTGGGTCGGGATTCCGGAAAGGCCCTTTCTAAAATAAGGGATGATAGTTGGAGATTCAACTACGATTTTAGCCTATGAAGTAAATTTGTGCAAGGAAGCCAGGCTGTAAGGATGGCAAAGCAGAACAAATCTGGGTCCCTGGGATACACATCTAACACTTTCTTTAATGCGAGAGGGAAAATCCACTTTCGGGTTTGGGGCACTGAAATGTGGGGGGTTCTGTGACATGCAGTGGAACCCAGTCAGCCACTCTGTTAACTGCTGGGGTTGCTATCATCCATGGATTGTGCTCCTTGGGCTCCTCTGGACGCCTTGCAGTCCAGGACACCGGCAAGAGCCGGGCTGAGAGAACAAGGGGGAGCAAGAGGCGAGAAGTGCGCCGGGGTTAGACGCTGGTTCCGTCAGCGGTGCTCCAGGGGTCTCTTAGCTCTTCCTCCTTCACTGACTGCCAGAGTTTGCGTCCAGGCAGCGTCAAAAACCAGGGCCGCCCAAGCCGGTCCCCACTGCCTGGAACAGCCGACTCGCAGCCTCCGTCCCCTCACAGTCCCCTCGCCTTTCCTTCACGCCCAGGTTCTCCTGCTTCTACGTCTTCCCCGCAAATGCCCCTTGCGGCCCGCGCCTGTTCGAAAGCTACTGGAGCCTCCGGTCGCGTCACGGTCCACCTCAGGCCACCATTGGCGAGTGAGTATCACGTGCGTCAGGCGGAGGCTGCCATTGGTGGGGAACAGGCGCGCGGAGGGCAGCTCTGGGAACGAGGCCTCTGCAGGGCCGGCGGGCGAGGAGGAGTGGCCAGAGCGCGAGCGAAGGGAAGACGTTGTGCGGCGGGAGGGGCGGGGACCCCACCCCCACCCCGTGCCCCCTGCCCTCCGTTACCCCCCGGGCGCATCTGGGGCCTGGGAGGAATCGTGAGGGTGCGCGGGGCTGCAGCCAGGTCTGGTACCCACAGACCCTCCCCAAGGCAGCGCCTCGGTGGCGGCAGCGCCTCGGTGGCGGCCGCGCCTTAGTACGCCTGTGCCCGCCGGCCCCGGAGGACGTGCCAGACGGACAGCGCGTCCCGCAGACTCCAGCTGGCGGGAGGGCTCGGAATCCGGAGCAGGAAAAGGTTCGGAAGCCTCGGCCAGTTAGTTGCACACTGCGTACGGTTCTTAAAAAAATTTTTTAAACGTCTGATTGTTAAGTGATAGGTCCTTGGAGGTAAATCATAGTGCAAGGGCGTTGGGTTTAAGGATAGCGCGTTGGGATGCCTGCTGGGGCCAGGCTGGGAGTGTGTTTCTGGGAGAACCCCCCACGCTCTGGGTGGGGAGCTCCCTTCAGCTGCCTCTTGGAAAGCTGATCTTTTATCTTTTCATGAGAAGTTGAAAATCTGGATTTTTAAAAAATATTATTGATCTATTTCTCTTCTTTTCTTTCTTTCTTTTTTTTTTTTGAGACATTGTCTCACTTTGTCGTCCCCGGTGGAGTGCCTGGCGTCGTAGTTCACAGCAGCTTCAGACTCCTGGGCTTAGGTAATCCTCTTGCCTCAGCCTCCCGCGTAGCTGGGACTGCAGGCGCCCGCCACTACGCTTGGCTATTTTTAGAGACGGAGTCTAACTCTAGCTCAGACTCGTCTCAAACTCAGGAGCTCAGGCTATACCCCTGCCTCGGCCTCCCAGACTGCTGAATATCTGGGGGTTTTTAATGTGAAATATGATTTTTAAAAGCTGGCAACCAATTTAAAAAAGAGAAAAAAACTGTGAGCCAAATAAAACACATTCATAAGCTGTTTCCAGTCTGTTAGTTTGTGATCTCCAATTTAGTCACTAAATTAGCCATGTGACCTTGACCATGTCGCCTCTCTGTGGGACATGCGTTCTCAACCTGAGTGTAATTGCTCGTGTTCTTGGGAGGCAAAAAGATCCTTAGATACTGTGATGCTTTGTGGCTTTCCAGAGGGCCACAAAACATAAACAGTGATTCTGTAGTATTGAAAGTTTGTGGGGGCTGTAGATTAGGAAAGAAAATGGCTTAAAAGTCTCCTAGGAGAAGAGGAGGAAAATGAAAAACAGGTTGAGAAGCACTACTTTTGTGAAATAGATAAGCAAGATGTGACAGTTATATATGTTAAAGGATTAAAACAAATCAGCATTCCTAGATAAACATTGAGAGCTGGCAGAACCTGAGAGGTTATTTTGTAAAAGTTTCATGTCAGGTACTGTTAGCCAGCACACTTCCATGTATGTACATGCACACACATAAACCCAAACAATTTTATTTGATCTTCACAACAAAGTAAATGTCTTTCTATATGAGAAAACAAGCTCAGTGTTTGGATGACTTGCTCTATTAAATGGAAGAACTGGGATTTAAACCCAAGTTTGTGTGGCTCCCAAATCACCTAGTCTTCATACTGTCTCTCTGCTCCAGTCCAGTTGGGTCCAAACCTTTCTGTGCACAAAATTATGCCTTGAGGCTTTTAAAAAATGCAAATTCCCAGCATTCAATGGACCGATATTTTAACAAGGATCTATATTTTAACAACCACCCTGGGTGATTCCCATTTTGGTGATTGGTCTAAGGACAGTTTGAGAACAAGTGCTCTACTCTCATTCCCCACCCAATCCCAGTGTCTTCATGGGGTTGTACCCAAAGGACTCAAATTTCCAAGCAGAGATTCCATCTCCAGTTCCAGACAGGTGACTATCCACTTTTGGGAGTTGAAATTCTCTATCATTTGTTAATATTTTACCTTAAAATCTAGTGTATTTGCTGTTAAAATCACTTTAAAATTTTGAGTTTATGGGATTCAGGAACAGATTAATCCAGTTACTATTATTTTAAAGGGTAAATATTGTCTTGGAACTTGAATGATTTGGAACTCAAACAGAGTTCTAGAATGGATTTAAGTTTGGATTCCAAGGTATCACTGTATACATTTATGAAGTATAATACAGTGTGGAATTAACATATTTATCACTTTAAGTACTTGTGGTAAGGACATTTGAAGTTTTAGCAATTTTGAAATGTGTAATAAACTGTAATTAACTATATTCCCTATGCTGTGCAGTAGATTTCAAAAACAACTTATTTGTCCTTGTCCTTGCTAACTAAGGCTTTGTACCCTTAGACCATCTCCCGATTCCTCACAACCCTAGCCTTTGGTAACCACCATTTATTCTCTGCTTTTATGAGTTTAAGTATTTTGTTTCTTTTCTTATCTTTTTTTCTTTCTTATTTTTTTCTTGAGACAGAGTCTTACTCTGTCACCCTGGGTAGAGTGCCATGCTGTCATCATAGCTTACATCATCCTCAAACTCTTTGGCTCAAACAATCCTTTTGCCTCGGCCTCTTGAGTAGCTGGGACTACAGGCGCCCTCCATGACCCCCTTGCTAGTTTTTCTATTTGGATAGAGATGGAGTCTCTCTTGCTCAGGCTGGTCTCAAACTTGTGAGCTCAAGCAGTCCACCTGCCTCAGCGTCCCAAAGTGCTGAATTACAGGTGTGAACCACCATGCCTGGCTGAATTCAAATATTTTAGATTCCTCATGTGACAACATACAGTATTAGTATTTCTGTGCTTGGCTTATTTCACTGTGCTTAATGTTTTCTGATCCATCCATGTCATTGAAATTGACTAAACTTCCTTCTTTTATTAGGCTAAATAGTGTTCAATTGTATATATAAACCACATCTTCTTTATGCATTCATCTGTTAATGGACACCTAGGTTGATTCCATAACTTGGCTTTTGTGAATAGTACTACAGTGAACATGGTCATACAGACATCCCTTCAACTGATTTAAACATTTTGGGTAAATTATAACAAGTGGGCTTGATTTCTGTATCATATAGTAGTTTTATTTTAAATTTTTGAGGAACCGCCATCCTTACTTCCATAATGGCTATACTAGTATACATATCAACCAACCCTGCACCAGGTTCTCTTTTCCTTACATCTTTTGTTAATGGCCATCCTAGCAGATGTGAGATGATGTCTCCTGTGGTTTTGATTTACATTTCCCTCGTGATTGTGATTGGCGATGGTGAGAACCTGTTGTCATGCACCTGTTGGCCATTTGTATGTCTTACTTTGGTCATTTTAATTCGATTATCTGTTTTTTTTTTTTTCTGTCTTCTGGGTTTTTTGTTTGTTTCTTTGTTTTTGTTTTTGCTGTTGAGTTGTATGAGTTCCTGATGTATTTGAGATATTAACCTCTTATCACATATATGGTTTGCAAATATTTTTTCCCATTCCATAGATTGCCTTTTTATTTTGTTGATTGCTTTACTTTGCTCTGCAGAGGTCTTTTAAGTTTGATGTGGTCCTACTTATTTATTTTTTGCTTTTGTTGCCTTTGCTTTTGGTATCATATGCAAAAATCATATCCAAAACTAATGTTAATGACCTTTCTCCTATTTTCTTCTAAGACTTTTATAGTGTTAAGTTTTACATTTAAATCTTTAATCCATTTTGAGTCAATTTTTGGTGGTCTAAGATTGGGGTCCAGTTTTGGTTTGGTTTTGCATGTAGATATCCAGTTTTCCCAAAACCATTTATTGAAGGGACTGTCCTTTCCTCATTGTGTATTCTTAGTACCCTTATCAAATATCAGTTGTCCATAAATGTATAGGTGTATTGAGATCACTTTTTTGTCATGATTTAAAACCTAAAATTTGTCCTCTTATGTGGTAAACCTTATAATTTCAATTCATAACCTTTTGAGTGGAAGGTTCTATCACAAGGCTGTCACATAGCCTGATTCTGGCTGCTACAAAACAATACTTCCTGTTTTTTCTGTGTGGGGATGAATAAATATCAATCTCTGAATCAGACTTCCCTGTCTGGATGTCCACTATAGGTGGACAATGGTTAGGAAAATTCCCATAAATAATTACTTGAGGGCCAATTCACAATCACAAAGATATGAAAATAACCTAAATGCCCATCTACACATTAATGGATTAATAAATTGTGGTATATGTATACCATGGAATACTATTCAGCCATAACAAAGATAGCGACTTTGTACCTTTTGTATTTACCTAAATGGATTTGGAGAACTTGCACCTAAGTAAAGCACCTCAAGAATGAAAAAGCTAGTATCCCATGTACTCAATATTATGTTGAAACTTAATAGATCAACATCTATAGGCCCACATGAGAGAAAAACACAAATTCAAAAAGGATAGAGGGTGGAGGGTTTGGTTAAGTGTGTACAATGTAAGGGTATATGGCATATTTCCTCCTGTAATTTGGACTTTACCTTACAAATGCAAACAATGTAACCTAATCATATGTACCCCCATATTAAGCCAAAAAATAGAGAAAAAAATTTGATTACTTGAGCAAGACAAAGTGATGTTTTTCATATCTAAGAGTCCTTCTATCCAAGCAGCACCATTTGTTATACTGACACCTTTTTATTCAGTCATTTGTGGTATTAATATTCTACCCTTCAAAAGGAAAGTTGCTTTGCCCTATATATGAACTCCGGACATTCTTTCATCAAAAAACTTTGAGCATTTACTATGTGGAAGGCATTATAATGGTTTAAATGGATCTACTAGAAGATTACATGGCAAATTCCTGTATGCTTAAGAAGGGCCAGGCAGTCTTAGCTTTTTCTCTTTTAGACTCATGCCTTTACAGAATCAGTCTTAATATGTTGTTTTTGTACCTTATAAAAAATAATATAACTCTGGGTAAAAAATGTTCTAGTGGATTTACATTTTCTCCATTTTCTTGAGTCTTCTGTTTTAGGAATTAAATTGCTTGTTTAATTAGTGTCATGACTGTGTTTTAATTTTATTCTGTTCCCAATATTGCTTTCCAAGAAGTTTACAATTTCATTGTCTTTTAAAAATAACATTTTTTTCTAAAAGTAATATGAATTGAGTGTCAAATTTAGAAAATATCAATAATCAAAAAACCAAAACTACTTATACTCTACCCTGTAACTCTTTTGTTTCATACTCTCCCCTGTAACTCTTTTGTTTCATACTCTCCTAGTCTTTTGTCTATCTATATGTGTGTGTGTATACATATATCTACACACACTTTATGAGTGTATGTGTATTTTTCATAAAAATGAGATTATACTCTGTGTTCTATTTTGTGGCTTTTTAAAAATCTGATAATGTATGGTAATAAATATGCTTTTTGTTCACATGATTGTCTTTTTAAATAGAGGTGGTTTTTTGTGTTTGTTTGGTTGGTTGGTTTTGTGGAGTTTTGTTGTTGTTTGTTTTTGTTTTTGTTTTGCTAGAATTGGGGCCAGAAGAATCCTGTTAATAAATGACTATACAGGATAGATTCAGAAACTCATACTGTGACCCAAGAACACAAATCTACTCTGTTCCTTTCCTTCTTTAATTCCTGCCCCATCCCACCCCACCCCTTGGCCCCAACATAGGAGGGTTTATCTAGTCAGACATACAGTTAACACTTAAAGGTCTCTTCTTTGAAAAGCTTTTCAGCCAAGTTTTCAGAATATTTATTTTTTACTTTTTACTGCTAGAGGCAAAACTTCAAGAATGAAGTTAAAAGGATTTGGAGTAGTATGGGAAAGTAAAATCATGTTAGAATTCTTCAAAATTGTAGAGAAGGGTGAGAGAGATACCTAGATAAATATATTTAGAGTTTAGTCATAGATATTAGAGTTATACATTTTTATATTTCAAAGAAAATGGCCTGATTTTAAAATTCCATTTTGCCTTTTGTTTATGGCCTCAAACTTTCTAGTAATTTTGTTATAATTTGCTGGTATACAAATATATTTGAGTATTTAATTATCCTTGTTTTGAAATACTCACTGTTTTGTCTTTATTCTAAATGTCTTTAGTGTCTGTGAGAAATTGTATACAAATGATTCAAGCCATACATTAAATTTATATTAGATATCAAAAGCAATGGCAGGTATATGCCTTAAAATGTAGTAAGAAAGTATATTCCTAAAAATGTACATAATAGTCATCAATGCAATTTAAGTCATTGGAAAATTTCATTTTTATTCCTATGAAAGTAAAATATTGAATATCAAAATTTGGAAAGTACTAATAAGCCAGAAAGAAAAAAAATCCACTTAAAATCCCACCACTGTTAATCAGTAGTTGGCTAATCTAATTTTCTTTTTCTTAATCCGTAGTAGATTTTATTCATAATAGTAATATCAAATGACAGCTCTTCTGTGTTTTTTGACTCTTTCTTAAAATAAAATTTCAACTTAGTTGACAAATTAGAAAATTTTACAAACTGCGGTATCTACAAAATATTCTCTACGTGTTGACCACCTCTTTGTAAAATTTTGTAATGAATATTTTGTAAATAAAGGTACATTTAGCCACAATTTCTCATTTTCCCTGTGTATGATGACTTTAGGGGCAATTTTTGGACACTCTGTATTACTGGATTGTTCTTTTTCCTCTCTCCATAGCTGAGTTAACATTCTTAGTCCCCATGCTGACTGATATCCACATTTTCTACTGTTATGCCTATTTTGCAGAAGTCCTAGCATACCTCCAAGGTAGCTTGCCTTATTTTACTAGTAAAAGGCTGTACAGAATCAACCAATTCTAGTTCAGTGTTTTCTTTTCTTTGAGTAAAAGCTTGTTGAAACAGAAACAATAAGCAGGGGACCACAGGGGAGGCTTTCTTCTCTTTGTGATTAGTTGTGTGTGTTGCTTGATGCACATGGGAAAATTATTCTCATTTAGATCATTTTCTTCTCTTTCATCTCTGATGCAACTGACTAGGTAGTTGAAAACAAGGAAAACAGTTCTGCTAATTATTGGTGGAGTTATAAAATGTGAATGCCCTTAATGGTTTAAATTGTTGTAAAAAGATTGTAGAATAGTTATAGTTTTAGCCTGTACCTTTCAAATACTGTTTTATAAATGATTATTACTTGACTCAGTAGTAGACCTTAATGGACAAGTCAACTTAACCCCTCAAATTAGTGAAAATGGAAATAAAATTAAAGTAATTTTCTTTATATTAAATTTTATACTTTAACATTTTCAAACCTTCTTAAGAATTAACTTTTCTAGGTGATCATCATAATGTAGAGCAAAAGTTAATACCTTTTTGTTACTTGAATTATGGTGAAATATATTGGTTTCAGCAGAGTGAATCTTGTGTTTGGCTTTGGGGGAAGAGATCTTGACATGTATTAATCCCTGACTTTGTGCCAGATGTTTAAGTCCAACTCTGCTTGTTAGGGAATTTATCCTTCATTCTTAAGTCTGTGCCTCAAGTCATACTAACCAGATCTGATTCCTTTTGCATACTACAGTCCATTAAATAATTTGGATTCTTAATTCTCTGGCTGTGTTCTTTCATCCTTTCCACTAAAGAGATAGTTTTAAAATAGTCCTTTAGGGGCTATTTTATTTATCCTTGTATTCCTCTTTGCCTCTCATAGTTCTTGGTACCCAGGAGGGGCTCAAATATTGATTAGATTGGATTGGACTGGCTCGGCGCCTGTAGCTTAGTGCCTAGGGTGCCAGCCACATACAGGGTGGCTGGCAGGTTCAAACCCGGCCCAGGCCTGCTAAACAACAGTGACAACTACAACAAAAACGTAGTCAGGCATTGTGGTGGGCACCTTCTCATCCTTGGGAAGCTGAGGCAAAAGAATTACTTAAGCCCAAGAGTTTGAGATTGCTATGAGCTTTGACGCCATAGCACTCTACAGAGGGCAACATAGTGAGATTCTGTCTCAAAAAAAAAAAAAAATAGATTGGATTGGACTGTTGTTAATGTGACCCCTAACCTGCTCTCTTCCCCTCTGAACATGCTCCAGTTTGTCTGTGTCCCTTTTAAGTTCTGTACCTGGTATATTCTCTTCTACTTTGAAAAATATATACCTGCACAAGGACATACTTTTTATGATTAAAAGGTGGGAAAATGTCAAAGATGCCCTAGTTTTATTACTGTTTAGCATGTCATGTTTTCTCCTTTGCTGGTTATAATTGAATACTACATTATTTATTTTGTTACTCAAATTGTTTCAGCTTTTGCTATTGAAACTCTTTCATTTGGCCTCTATATCTCTTTGATATCAGACTGTATTTGAATACTTTCCTCTCTGGCACTACAAGATGATCCAGGTTTGTCTTGTATATTTCCTGCTCAAGCCCTAAAATCAATCATTTCAACAAGGATCCTTGGTTTCTTTTTTTGGAAAATGATATTAGAAACCAAATTTGCTCTGATTATGCTCATCACTACTGGAGTATCTTTGCTTTTAGGCCCTGTCAGCTAGGAAATATATGTATGTAGATTAACCAGAGCTAGACAGTATATTTATGTAGATTAATAAGTATATGCACATGTATATGTATTCTGTTTTTACTCACCAGTGTCTATAGCAAGCAAAACAACAGTTTATCCTTATGTCTTAGAATGTAACTCAAAACTGCATGAAATCTAACTCAAAACTTGTACCACCATAAAAAGCATTACCAACTATACTATAGTGCTTATCAAAGTTACTTACACCTCATTCTCCTCATCCCTTTTAATGAAGTGTGTCATACATGCATACCTTATACATATTGTGGGCTTGGTTCCAGACCATTTCCATAAAGTGACACACACAAATATTTTGGTTTCCTAGTGCCTATAAAAGTTGTGTGTACACTATACTGTAGTCTAAGTGTGCAATATATAGTCTAAGTAGCATTATGTCTAATAAAATGAACATATGTTAACTTAAAAGTACTTCATTGCTTAAAAAAAAACCCTAGCAATCAACTGAACCTTCAGCAAGTAATCTTTTTGTTGGTGTAGGGTCTTGCCTCAGTGTCGATGACTGACTGGGGTGGTGGCTGCTGAAGCTTATGGTGGCTGTGGCAGTTTCTTAAAATAACAGCAACAATGTAGTTTGCTGCATCAATTGACTCTTCCTTTTGCAAAAGATTTCTCTGTAGCATACGCTGCTATTTTATAGCATTTTACCCACAATAAAACTTTCAAAATTAGAGTTAATCCTCTCAAACCTTGTCACTGCTTTATTAACTAAGTTTATGTAATTTTCTAAATACCTCATTGCTGTCATTTCAACAATGTTTGTAGCATCTTCACCAAAAGTAGATTACATCCCAAGAACCACTTGCTTCGCTCATCCATAAAAAACAACTGCTCAACTGTTCAAGTTTTATCATGAAATCATAGCAGTTGAGTCATTTGTATGTCTGTTTCTCCTCCTATTTCCATCACATCTGCAGTGCTCTTATAGAAGTCTTGAACCCTCTCAAAGTCATCCTTGAGGTTTGGAATTAACTTCTAACAAACTCCTCTTAATTTTGGATGTTCTTCATTCGTTATTTATAAAAGAAAGTTCCTATGCTATAAGAAATAAATAAATAAATATATATATATATATATACACATGCATACTAAGGGAAAAAAAATTCCTATTACTCTCCATCCTTGCCAGCACTACATATTGTTGTTGTTGTTTTTGTTTTGCCATTCTAATAGATGTATAATGGTATATCATTGTGGTTTTAGTTTGTACTTCTTGTATACTGAGCATTTTTTCATAATGTCCTATTTGCCCTCAATATATTTTCTTTGGTGAGGTATCTGTTCAGCCCTTGTATTCATTTTTTTTTTATTTCAGTGGAAACCTTAAATATAGTATCAAAGTTTTATTTGTAATTTTAAAATAATTTTATTTATTTTCAGATTGATAGCAGTTTATTATTTATATATATTCACAGTAAAAAGAAGGAAGGTACTAGAAGCTATACTGGTCCACACGGGGATTGCACTTGGTAACAAACAGAAAAAACAATTGAAGTAGGGGAAAGGCTATGTAGTACCAAGAAAGTAAGAGGCTCCTTGATTCCCACAGGAGAATGTTACTGTCTTGTCTAAGTAATTCTATGGGCTGGTGTACCTGGAACCTGTTACACTACCAACTTAAAAATAATTTGAAAGTAAAGTTCAAATAATATAGAAATGTATAAAGGGAATGAAGTAGAATATACTCTCCTTCTTTGTTCCAGTCCTAAATTTCTGAAAATGACTTCTGTTAACAGTCATTTGGCATGCATGCTGCCAGTTTTTCCTTCTCTTTCTACTAACACAGTTGAATTTTTTCCTATTTTTCTTCAAGTTTTTACACATAGATGTGACTATACTGGAATTATTACTCTGTAACTTGCTTTTGCTTTTTTAACTTATCCCCATATTAGTCAACTTTTTAGGTCAGTATATATAAATCTAACTTTTTTTTTTGTTTTTTTGTTTGTTTTTGTTTTTGTTTGAGACAGAGTCTCGGCTCGGCACCTGTGGCTCAAGTGGCTAAGGCGCCAGCCACATACATCTAAGGTGGCGGGTTTGAATCCAGCCTGGGCCCACCAAACAACAATGATGGCTGCAACCAAAAAAAAATAGTTGGGCATTGTGGTGGGCGCCTGTGGTCCCAGCTACTTGGGAGGCAAAGGCAGGAGACTCGCTTGAGCCCAGGAGTTGGAGATTGCTGTGAGTGATGCCACGGCACTCTACCCAGAGGGATAGCTTGAGGCTCTGTCTCAAAAAAAAAAAAAAAAAAAGAGAAAGAGTCTCACTATGTTGCCCTTGATAAGAGTGCTGTGGCGTCACAGCTCACAGCAACCTCAAACTCCTGGGCTCAAGTGATTATCTTGCCTCATCCTCCCAGTAGTTAGGACCACAGGTGCCTGTCACAATGCCCGGCTAATCTAACTTGTTAAAAATATAATTTGTTTATTTTCCTTGAGAAATATAAGCTATAATTTGCTTAGCCATTTCATACTCAAAGATATTCAAATTATTACCAGTATCTTTTCTGCAACAAAAATGCTGCATCAAACACATTTTTACACACAGTAATAGCCTTAGGACATGTGCAGTCTAGGGTTTTGCTTAAATAAAAATATACTATATAGATATCTATACCAATACATAAACAGAGAGAAGCGTAACAGACTTCTTGGGAATGTTGTCATTTTATCTTTCCTTTCTCTGTCGCAACCATAGCCCCATTTTTAAGTTGAGTTGCTTATATATGCTGTATTCATGTTCTTTATCAATTATGTGATTTTCAGATATTTTCTCCTAGTCTGTGGCTTGTTTTTTCATTGTTTTAACAATTTCTTTCACAAAATAAAAGTTTTAAATTTTAATTAAGTTCAGCTCAAAAATCTTTTTAGGAATCTTGCTTTTGGTAATGTATTTTAAAACTCAAAGTCATGTAGATTTCCCTAGATTTTCTTCTAGAAGTTTTATAGTTACTGCACTCATTTTCAAGTCTGTGGTGCATTTGAGGTTAATTTTTATGTAAGGTGTGAGTTTCAATTTGTTTCATATGGACTTGCAAATGTGTTGCATCATTTGTTGATCTTCTTTCTCTGTTAAATTATCTTTGCACCTTTGTCAAAAATTAGTTAACTACATATATTTTTCTAGGTCTGTTTCTCATTTCTCTGTTCTGTTTTATTGATCGGTGGGTTTAATCTCTTGCCCCTCTATATTCATTGCTGTAGCTTTATGGTAACCCTCCAAATTAGGTAATATGAATCCTGCAACTTTGTTCTTCTTTTCCATAATTGAAGGGTGAAGGAGGGAGGATAACCAGGAAAAGTAAACTCTAAAAAACAAAGGCTGCTCAGAGAAGCCCAACGACACTCTTGCAAGGTCCTCCCCATGATAACCCATTCCTTAAGAATCAGTAAAACTTTGCTTCCTGGGTCCTTGAAACTAAAGCTTGCTGCTTGCTTCCGCTTCTGGAAACCCTGCACATGATTTGATACCTCTAGTGAAAGGTAGTATGGTAATTCCTTTGTCTGCCTACTTGTGAGTCCAGTAAAAGGACAAAGACAGAGCTGATGGGGAGCTGGCCATTTGGAATTCTAATCTGCCATGGCTCTGCAGCTAAAATAAAATTCCTTCTTTGGTGAGGATCTGTTGTTTTTGTTGTTTTTGTTGTTTTCAGTTCACTGGTACCACAACACTAGTACCTTGCCCATTTCATTTCAATTTTAAAATAAGCTCACGTATGTCTATAAAAAACCTAGCTGGAATTTTATATTTTATTATTTCAGATTAATGGGAGGGTACAAACAATTAGGTTACAGTGTTTGCTTTTTTGGTAGAGTCCTTATTGTAGTTGTGTCCTGCACCCAAGAGGTGTTAGCTGGGATTTTAATATTAATTTCATTAAGCCTCTATATCAGTTTAGGGAGAATTGACATCTTTGTTATGTTGAGTCTCCAATTAAGAATACAAAATCTCAATCTTAGATTTTCTTTGAATTCTTTCATCAGTGATTTATAGTTTTACATACATATTTTGTTATCTTATAGTTATCTACTTGATCTTTGGGGGATACTATTATGTGTATTAATTTCTAATTTCAAATTCCAAGTATTCCTTGCCAGTATATAGGAAAGCAATTGACTATTTTGTATTGACTTTGTGTCTTACAGCCTTGCTACACTCACTTATTATGTGCAGGAGTTATTTGTGGTTTTTGGCATTCCTTGGGGTTTTCTGTATTCATAGACAATCATGGTATGCAATCATGTTGTCCATGAGTACAGACATCTTTTTTCCCAGTTTATCGATCTTTTTTTCTCTTTCTTTCTTTCTTTCATTTGTTGTTGGGGATTCATTAAGGGTACAAGAAACCAGGTATCACTGATTACATTTGTTAAGTAAAGTTCCTCTTATAATCGTGTCTTACCCCCAAAAGGTGTGGCACACACCAAGACCCTTTCCTCCTTCCTTCTCTCTGCTATTCCCTTCCCCCCCCCGCCCTCCTCCTTCCTCCGTCCCTCTTTATGCTATTCCCTTCTCCACCCCTCCCTCCTCCTTCCTTTCTCTGTTCTCTCCTTCCCCTACCCCTGCAATGTCATTAATTGTCCTGATATCAAAATTGAGCACATAGGATTCATGCTTCTCCATTCTTGTGATGCTTTACTAAGAATAATGTGTTCCACTCCATCCATGTTAATACAAAGGCTATAAAGTCACCATTTTTTTTAATGACTGAATAGTATTTTATGGTATACATATACCACAGCTTGTTAATCCATTCCTGGGTTGGTGGGCATTGAGGCTGTTTCCACATTTTGGCAATTGTAAATTGAGCCACAATAAACAGTCTAGTGCATGTGTCTTTATGATAAAAGGATTTTTTCCTTCTAGGTAGATTCCCAGTAATGGGATTGCAGGATCAAATGGGAGTTCTAGCTTGAGTTCTTTGAGGGTTCTCCATACTTCCTTCCAAAAAGGTTGTATTAGTTTGCAGTCCCACCAGCAGTGTAAAAGTGTTCCCTTCTCTCCATATCCACGCCACCATCTGCAGTTTTGAGATTTTGTGATGTGGGACATTCTCACTGGGGTTAGATTAATTCCCATTTTCTACAACTATATTAATGCTGCAGCCTCAGAAGCTGAGACTGGCCAGCAGATTAGCTGCTATTGCCTCTTTATTTCCTTTTTATGTCTTTATGTCACTTGTTAACTATCATTTCAGAGCTTTGGCATCAGTCCTGATATTTAATGCCTTCTTGTCCACTCATTGCTTAGAGGCATTAATTTCCTCTGTCTTTATTATTTTTTAAATTTTATTATTTATTTATTTAGAAACAGATTCTCACTCTGTCACCCTGGGTAGTGTCATGGTATCATAGCTCACAGCAACCTCAAACTCTTGGGCTCAAGTGATCCTCCTGCCTCAGCCTCCCCAGTTGCTGGGAGTACAAGTGCCTCCCACGATGCCCAGCTGTTTTTAGAGACTGGGTCTCAGTCTGGTTTTGAAATGGTGAGCTCAAGTGATCACCCACCTCTGCCTCCCAGAGTACGAGGATTATAGGCTTGAGCCACCACTCCCAATCCAGGCAGTAGTTTCTTCACATGTAGTTATATCATCTCAGAGGGTTAAAGATGAAAAAAGTAAAGTTCTTGGTACAGAATAGGCACTCAATGTGGTATATCCGTCTTACAGGCTCATGGACTAGAAAAGAAATGTGGATGCTCTGAGGTTCTGTTCAAACTCTGTGGCCCTTGGCTAGAAAATAGCTTGTGGTTGCCTATTAGATTCAGTAGCAATGAATACTTTAAAATAATTATTCTACCTTCTGACCCATCAGGTAGATTGTCCACATTGTGAAAGGAGAGTGAAGTTCTTCGAACCTGGCTGAAGAAGTGGGGAGGCATTACTCTGATGGAGGTGTTAGTGATTTTATCAGTAGTAAATAGACCCATAGCACATGTAAAAATGCAAGTTGCTAGGCTTTTCTGCACTGCTATTTCCTCTTCAATATGGAATTGTAAACATGAATTCATGTTTACAAATAGTTTCTGCTCCAGCTAAACTCACTGTAAGAGAAGGCCAATGAAAACCAGCTCTAATACTTTGAGGTAATTATTAGGAACATATGACCCTATATGATTTTTTTCCAAGGGAATATTTTTTTTTTTTTTGAGAAAGAGTCTCACTCTGTCACCCTGGGTAGAGTGCCACAGTGTCATCTTAGCTAATAGCAGCCTCAAACTCCTAGATTCAAGTGAACCTCTTGCATAAGCCTCCCAAGGGGCTGGGACTACAGGCATGTGCCATCGTGCCAGGGTAATTTGTCTATATTTAGTAGAGATGCAGTCTTGCTTTTGTTTAGGCTGGTCTCTAACTCCTGACCTCAGGGAACCCTCCTGTCTTGGCTTCCCAGAATGTAGGATTATAGGTGTGAAAAATTCCAGTTTTTAACAGTCATGCAGACAATATAGGAAAGGGTTTCTATATATTAAAGACAGGAGCCATAGTTTATTTTTCTCTTTCAACTCTAATTTTTAAGTGATTACTTATAGTAGATTTGTGCAGGAACATAAATAGAATTTGGGGTATATTAGTAATGTGTATTTCTAAATATCTGGCCCTATGTAACATGTATTAATTCTTAAAATTGGAGAATATGATACTAGCATTATGAGAATACAAAGATTATGAACTCATGCAGGCTAGAGAGAAGTAATTGTTGATGTGCTCATTTTGAAATCAGCAGCTAATACGTCACTATTTAATAGCTTGTCTAGGTCAGGTTATTTGGTGTCAGAAACCGTCTTGTCCGAATGAGCTAAGTGTTAGTATCTTGTGAGGCTCACTGTGTCTTGTGATACACTAGTGTGGATGAAAGTAATGCCATGGAGTAGGAAGCCTCTGGATTTTTGCAAAGGCTAAGAAATGTTCAAATACAAAATGAACGTTTAGATGCAGACTTCTGAAGGAGTATTTTCAGCTGACATTTATGCTTCTCACAAATAGAGTTTGAAACAGCTGAAACTCTTCTGAATTCAGAAGTTCATATGCTTCTGGAACATCGAAAGCAACAGAACGAGAGTGCAGAGGATGAACAGGAACTCTCAGAGGTCTTCATGAAAACTTTAAACTACACTTCTCGTTTCAGTCGTTTCAAAAACAGAGAGACCATTGCCAGTGTTCGGAGGTAAGTACTAAAAGAAGTTTTATTAGTTTAAACTATTTGACAGCAACTGCATGGAGAATGTTGTCTGCCTTCGACCCTTACCCCAGCCTTCATCTGTGAGTTTAATGTATGTAAAATAATGTCCGTTAAAATTTTTTAAATTGGCTTAGCGCCTGTGGCTCAAGTGGCTAAGGCGCCAGCCACATACACCTAAGGTGGCGGGTTCGAATCCAGCCCGGGCCCACCAAACAACAATGATGGCTGCAACCAAAAAATAGCCAGGTGTTGTGGCGGGCGCCTGTGGTCCCAGCTTGGGAGGCAGAGGCAGGAGACTCGCTTGAGCCTAGGAGTTGGAGGTTGCTGTGAGCTGCGATGCCATGGCACTCTACCCAGGGGGAAAGCTTGAGGCCCTGTCTCAAAAAAAAAAAATTTTTTTTAAATTGCTGGCTCAGTGCCCATAGCACAGTGGTTACGGCGCCAGCCATATACACCAAAGGTGGTGGGTTCGAACCCAGCCCAGGCCAGCTAAACAACGACAACTGCAACAAAAAATGCCTGGGTGTTGTGGCAGGTGCCTGTAGTCCCAAGTACTTGGGAGGCTGAAGCAAGAGAATTACTTAAGCCCAAGAATTTGAGGTTGCTGTGAGCTGTGAAGCCATAGTACTCTACCAAGGGTGACATAGTGAAACTTTGTCTTTTAATTGCTTAATGAGGCCAAAAGTTTCTTTAACTCCACTTTATACTCCAAATCTGTTATTCTCCTGCAAAGTAACTATTCAAAGTGTATGTGTATCACACAGACAGACACCCCTATTAAAAAAAC